>BSBK01014801.1:0-110000 GCA_027943335.1 Chamaecyparis obtusa | reverse complement strand
CACAACAAGTTGTCTTAACTATTCACATCAATAATGAACCAACCAAACAGGAGCCTTAATTTCTAACCAATTAAATTTTATATCGATTTAGAAATGAAAGGGTCAAATTTCAATAGTAACCATAATATTTTGTTACATTAAAACTCATATCTATAGTTGCATATTTATATATTTATATACCTAATCTAAAAGTTCATCACATCTTCAAATTCATGACATTTGATATAATCATAAACATTCCTAAACTTACTCAGTTACATAATTTATATTCATATGCATGATAACCAACTAGAGTGTTAAACATTTTAAACATTTATATCAATAGAGTCTTCCAAGTTTTCACAAACTTTTATGATATGAGAACCAAATAACTAAAGCCTATATCAACTTCTATACTCAAATCTATCATTTCATAGTTTTCGAAACTTAAAATCTTAACCCAAACAATTATTATCTATACTCAATTATAGTTTTGAACTAAATAAACTAATCAAATTGCATGCTTATGCAAGAAAACATAACTTACATCGTGTGAACAAAAATGTCAATGGTACTATCATGTTTGTAATAGACACATAAAATATAAACTATAATTCCAACTAGCTCTAATGGAATAAGTACAATGCTAAAAAAATAGATTTCATGTCAAGAGGTGATAAGGTCCATTCATATTAGTATTTCTTTTGTGACTAAGAAACCCAAAATACCTCACTAGGAAAGAACAAGCTACAACCAATATCCACTGATCACATCTGAGAACAACAAGTTCAATCTAAAAAGATGACCCGAGAATTCAAGACGCATGGTTAAGATACTCATGCTAACAAATAATGGCTCATGTATACAAGAACACCATAGACAATAAAAACATAGTGCCTGAAGTTGGAAATGTCTTTAGGAGGACGTATACTAGCCCAAAATTAGTGAAAAGAATGTAAATGAATTATGGGCTTTCAAATAAGAAATATGGAAAAATTATGAATCACCCCCGAATGAAAATGATGGTTATAAGAATTAATCAAACAAATAATTATAAGAATTTAGAATACATTATCACCAATCTAGAAGATGAAAATCGAAGCCCATTTGGTTGCTAGAATTAACCTGGAATAGGAAAAGGGAATAGGAAAATTGATATAAGTTAATTCCAATTTTGGTCCAAAATGAGAATTAATCTGATTGTAGGTTTTGAGAGGAATCGAATTAATTCTCATTTTGGACCAAAATTAGAATTAACTTATGCCAATTTTCCTATTCCTATTTTCCTATCCTAGGTTAAAATACAATTTCCAAAATGCATATCTCCAACATTGCACACCAACCACTTCGGCCAAACCTTAAACGTTTTCTCCTAGTGTTGAAGATTGTGTATAGGTTGCAATTGATAGAATACATTCATAGAACATACATTACCATGGCTACCTTCAATTGCACCTTCGATTATGCGCCCTTTGTGCAGATATCTGAGAAATCTAATATGATCCCTTACATTTGTCTCCCAATTGCTAAGGATCAATCATATCCTCTATGACTTATCCTTATTAAAACATGGTGAGACCAAGATTGCATATCCTCCCTCCAAATCACTGTGGCATAGGTATATGAAGAGATAACACAATAAGAAGTGAAGAGGATACCAAAATGATTAACGCCTCCATAAGAGATGTAAGTTTGAACGTGAGGAGACTGGGAATGATGGTAAGCCAAAGAACAGTTACACATTAGGAAACCAAAAGACAATAACATAAATTGATTATAAAGCTCTCTTTTCTCTTCTCATAACCATTATATATTTATTATTAAATTTGAATAATTATTTAACTTAACAAATAGAAAAGTTGCCTAAGATAGTTCACATTCTTAATTAAACATTAGAACAATATGTTAGTGATAATTATCACTATCTCATTCTGTCATCTAATAATAACTAAATTATATCAAAATATATTACATTATATTAATGATATTAATTGATATTTCATTAAATTTACTATAACCTTATTGATTTTATAAGATCCAACAAAATAATAAATTTTAAATCTAATTAATTTACCATCACTAAACCAAAATATAGACATAAGGAAGGGTACTACAACATATAAACAATTGAACCATAAATAAAACATCATCTTAATAACGCTAATTCCATTCGTTTACTTAATCCATAATCCATATGTAACTAAGACACTACATGATAATAGTTACGTACACATTCAAACTAGAAACTCTGAATATTACATCTCAAAGAATCACCAACACATGTTTACAATACATTATAATCATTTACATAAGCACATATTGATAATGTGAAAATTCATATTACATCACATATTGCAAGATACAATAATAATCATCTATCATGAAACAGAAATGAAGGTACAATTAAGATGCATAATCCATCGAGAAAGCTCTCAAACAAGGTAACAAACCTCAATAGAGAAAATATTTACCATCCAGCTACATGTGAAAACCTGAGACCCACTTCCTCAGAGCTAGGAGATAGACACAAAGCCCCACATCGAATAGACAAACACAAAAGTAAGAACACCAAAGCATAACATAAAAGATACCGAAGAGATGCAAATGGGATAACATAAAGACACACGTCGGATGCTAGAGGCGAACCACAATTCAAATCATAATTTGCATTTTCTCCAATTTAGTATTCATGCTAGATTCGGACCAGTGCGAAGTAAAATTTATAACATTTTTGTTCTTCAATATTTTATATACTAACAATTGCATTCAACAAGATGTAATGATTAATACCCAGCTAATATATGGAAGGGCTAATACTGAAATCAACACTCAATAGGCTCTGAGCTTAGTAACGAGCAGACAGAAGAGGAGAGGCCTTGTTTAAACAAGGCTTTAAACAAGAAACGCTCATACTATTATACTATGTCCCTAACAAAGAGTTTATACGTCGATTAGTATGAACTCAGGGGTTATAAACATAGGTTGGTAGACGAGGAGTGACAAAGAGTTTGAGAGGAACTTTCCTGCGAATTGACACCTCATATTTCTCCGACATGTCCAAATCATCAGGTTTTTGACCAGGTGGAAGCGACCAATCAAATGCATGAATAAAGCTTGCAAGCCCGAAATGAATCATACGGAGGCCTAGATTATATCCCGGGCATATTCTTCGCCCTGCACCAAACGGTATTATTCGAAAGTCTTTTCCATGCAGATTTACAGGATTGTCAACAAAGCGATCTGGATCAAATTCTAACGGCCTCTCCCACGAGTCCGGATCTCTCGAAACAGCCCACACATTCACCATGACATGAGAATTGGGGGGAATGAAATACCCCATTATTGTGCTCGGAGAGTTTGGAGATGCGTGAGGAAGCATTAATGGCGTCGGAGGATGCAGTCGAAGAGTTTCTGTCACGACCGCTTCAAGATATTTCAGGTGAGGTAGATGAGATTCAGTTACTCTCTCTTCCATTCCAAAAAATGAATCCACTTCCTCTCTCACTTTGTTCATCAGATGAGGATGGCGAATCAGCTCGGACATCGCCCATTCCACCGTGCGGGTAGCAGTGTCGGTTCCCGCCGCAATCATGTTCTGCATTTACCAACATAAATATCAATGCTCTTCACATACATATTCTTATAAAAAAAAAAATGGTAGTAAATGAATGGATTGGGCTGCGTAGTTCGTACCAGTAAGATCCCTTTGATATTGGCCTCGGAAATTTGGTCGGCAGAATTAGATTTGAGTTCGTACAGAATTTGCAGAAAGTCCTTGGTGTCATTCTCGTCTTTAGATAGAATCAGATGCTTCTGTTGTTCAATCTTTTTCACGAGAAACCCATCAAGGCGATTCTTCAAGCTCTTGGCTCGATGAAGAGAACCGCCCAACCCAATCCAATCCAAGCAAGGAACGAAATCCCCAATTCTGAAACGACCACCTTCGGCTAAAAACTCCTCCATTAAAACTCTGAAATGAGCCGCCTCTGCATTATTGTCATCAAACAATCTCGTCCTCAGCGTCATCTGTCCAATGACATTGGACGTGAAGACATTGACGAAATCTCCAACATTTACAGCACTCTCTCGCTGTTTGAAAATGGAGGCGAGCAAAAGGGCCATCTCTTGTTCTCGGAACCCCTGTCACTTTTGAAGACATTTGGGGGTCAAGAGGTGGAAAATGCAGAGTTTTCGCAGCATAGGCCACTGGGAAGACATGGTGATGTCGTTTCTATTGTACAGGAGAATATCTGTGGCCGCTCCCATGTTTTTCGGTCTGTTTGCGAAATCTGAATCGAATGTCTTCAGGATAGCAGTCGCGGCTTCCTGGGACGATGCAACAATGGCGGGGGTGCTGCCCAGTTTGAGATACATGAGGCCACCATAGCACTTGGAGAGAGCGTAAAATGACTGGTGGGGATTCGAACTCAGGTTCAGCAGGCTACCTAATACAGGCAGCCCTCGCGGGCCTGGCGGCAGCTTTGGATTAACTCCATTCAGTAGTAAGTAGAAACAGGTTACCACCGCTATGACTGCTAGGGTTGCACAAACTAAGAATAGGGAGGGAAATGGAACAAACATCAAAACATCCATACTGGTATTCATTTGCATCTTAATACTTGTAATGCTCGGTTATATCTAAGTAAAGTTTGGCTATCTTTATACACCTTTTTTTTTGGAAAAATGCACATGAAACCCATGAAGTCTAATATTGGCTTTAAATAAAGTTTGAACACCATTTTTCAAACTGCGAAGATTTCTTCTATGTGGTCTATAAAATTCTAGAAGTTTTTGAAAAATTGATGTCCAAACTTTACTTAAGTCAATATTAGTTATTTTATTTTTATTTAAAATAGTGTCTAATAATTAAGTCAATATTTGTTGTTTTCACTTTTTAAAAAAAATAAAATAGTGTTCAACAATCAAATATATTATTCTTTGTTAACTATCTATTGTGATGTTATATGGGTTACTTTGGTAGTGGCCTTAAATTATTAAGACAAGGATAATGGCATAGTAGATTTCATGTATTATCATAATTAAAAAAATAAAATATATATATATTTTTAAGACTTTTTTGTTTGGAAAAATTAAAATTCTAAAGGTTTTAGAAATTTTTATAATTAGAAAAATAGTACTTAACAATAACTATATTTGTTTACAATTTATAATTAGAAAAATAGTACTTACAATAACTATATTTGATTACAATTTATCAACCATAACTTCATTAAGAGAACCATATCTATTGTGACATAACCTTATCTACATTAGATTTGTGGTATGTTCAAATATATATGTTCATGTATTTTGATTTAAAATAAAATTTTAGAAGTTTGTACAGATTTTAGAAGTTTTTAGATATTTAACTACATGTATTACCTATTTTTCTTTTTAGTAGTGTCCAACAAATAAACATATTTTTAATATTAATTAACTATTGTGATATTAGAAACATGATTTTCATTGTGACATTGGCTTAGCAAGGTAAGGAACATGGTATATTAGACTTCATGTATTTTTCTAAAAGTTTGAAGAGTTCTCTCTAATTTTGAATAGTGTCTAGTGAGAACTAAATTGCCCTTCACAAGACAATTTGTAATGTTTCCCTTGTTTCACTGTCAGTTAAAATCCCTAGATTTACAAGTGAAAATGTACAAAGGATTAGGAAAATCTAGATATTGAAAATTGAGAAACAAGCAAAATAGGAATTCTACACTTATGTTAGATAGCAAGTACTACCAGTCCCTAAAATCAAACTTTAAATGGAGAAAGATGAAATCAACAAAATTAGTATAAATGAAAAAATTATGAACCTTAGCTATTTAGTTCCTCAAAATAGTGAGACACAACTTGAATCAACCATAGGGAGGAAATTTTGAAGGGTATTCATAAAAATCAATATACATCCTCATTTATGACACTAATGATGACGACTGTAAGTACACATATCATTACTGTTAGTCAACTTTTGAATGAGGTAGAGTGAATAGCATAGTTTGCCACTTTTAAAATATTTAATTTGATCAAAGGCTAAAATAATCTAGAAATAAAAAATTCTAGAAATGTGGAATAATTATTTTAGGAAATAAAAAAACTACATTGAATTTGAGAATGTTGGCTAATTATAAAATTCTTGATCCAACCTAATTTTGCAACAATGGTATATACTACTCAAGCTCAAACATTTTAGAAGAATGAAGGTATGATTTTTTCATAATATGCAGAAAAACATTACTCCAAACATCACTCTCTCAAATCATGTAAGCTTTATTTTTTATAAAATTAGTTAACTTTTTTTCATCAATTGTTTGAAGAAATGGAAGTCATCTAATGGATTTGTAAACATCAAAATCATGTCTTAATTAACAAGATGTTATGTCTATTTTTTTAAATTAATATAAAGTCTCTCTTTGTTCTATTAGTAGGGATGCCCGATGTCAATTGTTAAGATCAATGGGGAAGTACGCTACGTTTACAATTTACATAATTGTTTTTAAAATTTAATTGATTGTTTTTACAATGGTTGAAGTATTTCGTCATTCTTTTATGGTGGCTGGTTCAAATCTCGTAAAGTCAATTTTTGACAACTTGAGTTGTATGTAGATTTTTTATTTATTTTTTCTCCAATTTTAATTTATAAACATTTTTAGGGAGTCATTTTGTGTTACCTAAGCTTGAATCTCTATTAATCATACTGTCAAAGTGCTACTTATAGAGAATTTACAAAGGTCCAGTATCCTTTCTCAATATGCTGCAATGTGAAGTGGTGTGGATGCAGACAATTTAGGTGAGCATAATAACCACTTTTGAGATAAAAACCTAAACAATTAGGAATTCTTATTTTGCATAAGAAATATTTGATGGGAGGATAATCTATGCTCAAAAATTCCTATTTGGTAAACTATCTTGGTTCATTTGATCATGGATGGAGGGAAATCTATGACTAGGGACAAATAGCAAAAATGCATAAATATTTTAATGAATGTTTGAATTATCGACTATTATATGTTGAAGATCAATCTATGGCTGGGGACAATAGGACAAATGCATTTATTTCAATACAAGTACTATCAGTCCCTAAAATCAAACTTTAATTGGAGTAGATGAAATTTACAAAATTAGTAGAAATGGAAATATTATGAACCTTAGGTATTTAGTTCCTCAAAACAATGAGATGAAACTTAAATCAATCTTAGAGAGGAAATATTTAAGGGCAATCATAAAAATCAATATACATTCTCATTCATGACACTAATGATGACAACTATAAGTAAAATATCATTATTGTTTTTTGTTTTTTGTTTTGAGGAGGTATCCCTGCGTCCTAGCCCAGTGACCAACAACCCATATCTTGGGTACCTATGCAAGCTAAGGCAAGACTAATCCTCCACGGGTGAGACCAAGGCTCAAACACTGATCCCACCATGAAAATTCAGAGGGAGTTTCAAACCCGAGACCATGGGGGTAACCCACAACCTCAAGCCTCTGCTCCCCACCGTTTGAGCTAGCGTCTGAAGACAACATATCATTATTGTTAGTCAACTTTTGAATGAGGTAGATAGAATAGCATAGTTTTCCACTTCTAAAATATTCAATTTGATTAGAGGCCAAAATAATATGGAAATCCAAAGTTTTAGAAAGATGGAACAATAATTTTGGGATTTGGAAAATCTGCATTGAATTTGAGTATTCTAGCCAGTCGAAAAAATCTTGATCTAACCTGATTTTGTAACCATCTTATACACTACTCAAGCTCAAACATTTTAAAGTGAATAAGGTATGAATTTTTAAATAATATACTAAAAAATATTACTCCAAACATCACTCTCTCAAATGATGTAAGCTTTACTTTTGTTAAAATTAATTAATATTTTTTTATCTTAGTTCTTTGAGGAAATGGAAGTCATATAATGCATTTGTAAACATCAAAATGCTATCTCAATTAGCAACATTTTATATATGTTTAGATTATTTTTATGTCTCTCTTTGCTAGTTAGCAAGGGTGTTGATGTCAATTTTTAAGATCAATGGGGAAGTACATTATGTTTATAATTTTCTTGATTGTTTTCACAAAGATTAAAGTATTTCATCATGATTTTCTAGTGGTGGGTTCAAATCTCTTATAGTCAATTTTTGACTGCTTGAGTTGCATGTAGATTTTTTGTTTCTTCTTCACCAATTTTAATTGATAAACATTTTAATGGAATTAAATTAGAGATTCATTTTGTACCGATTGATCACAAATCTCTATTCATCATATTGTCAAAGCACTACTTATAGAGAATTTATGAAGGTGTAGTTCCCTCACACAATATGCTACAATGTGAACTGGTGTGGATGCAGATAATTTAGGTGGGCATAGTAACCCATTATTAGATAATAGCCTAAACAATTAGGAATTCTCATTTTGCATAAGTAGTATTTGATGGGACGAAAAGCAATGCTAAAAATTTCCCATTTGGAAAACTATCCCAATACATTCTATCATCGATTCCAGAGTGCAATCTATGTTGGCAAGAGACACTATATTAGACGATTTGTATGTTGTCATTTATGGAATCTACACATTATTCTCTTGGCCACTTGATAGTATTTGGTTTTATCGAAGGTCATAATGGAAATTTAACTATGGAAGAATAAGAACAATGTACAAGGATCGATATAGATAGATGAAAGCAAGCTTTGAAGTACGTAGTTAGGATAAGCTTCTTTAGGACATATCTTATCTATATCTATAATCACACTGTTTAATGTTATAATCTGATCGAGTTATGATGGTCTAAGTTTTAGTTTAGCAGTGAAGTATGAGGAGCAATGAAAGTTACTTATTGGATCAAGATCATCAATCCTAACAGATCGATGATCCAATTGGTCGACTAGTTCTTTTTGGAAGATCTGAAATGATAGATGTTATCTATGATTTGGTCAAGGTTAGCATGAAGATCTGATCGTTGTTTTGATTGAGGTTCTACATGTTTCATTTATGTACTTTGATCCAACAAGTTAACTTATTTTGTTTTTCTATGGGGTATATAAGCTCGAGTTTCTATGATGATTAGTAGTAGTGATGGTAAGAGGATATTAGGGTAAGTGCACCAAGATGGTGAATAAAAAGCGGGATATAAGTGGCCACTTTTTCTTTCTAAAATTGGGTAAACCTAAAATTCAAAGAGAAATTTGAGGGTCATGCACTCAAGATTAGGAGTTGTGCAAAGAATAAGAATTATAGTACTCTGATTCAAGTTTTTAAACTGCTAAATTTTTTTAAAAGTGGATAAGATTAAGATGATCAAACCCTCTGGGCATGAAAATATATTCCTGATTTTTTTAGAAAAACATAACATGGCTGATTACATGTGCTTTGCAAAAGATATAGTTAGATTTAGTATTTTGAAAAACCCTTTGGTAGAATGATGGGTAAGAGTAAGATCTATAAGTTGTGTATTATTTTTGTAATTATTCATTATGTACTTTTTTTAATGATTTTTTGAATTGGCCACATCCTAAAAATTTGGTGCCTATTCGAGCACTGGGCATAACTTACATCCAAAGAATTGAAAATGTGAACCTTTTTCTGAAGTGTATAGAATTAAGTGTAGAAAAATAATATGTAATTTGTTTTAAAATTGGTCAAGAAGATCAAAAGTTATTAAGAAAATGGTAGACATATGTCTATGAGGACTGTGAAGACACTGGTAAAGAAAATTAAAGTTTACTATGCTAATGTTGTCCAAAAATAAATAAAGAACTATATGCTTAGAAAGTTGAGAAGACATGTGAGATTATGGTGGTAATTTTACAGATACCCACTTGATGATGAGGAAATTAAGAAATCATCTTGGAAGATCAAAAGACATGTAAAGAGAGAGCAATGGAGGGAAAAAGGACTTCCAAGCCTTAGGGAAGTTGTCTGATCCTCTTACCTAGCCATAATGCATACAGGTTCCTTAGAACTAAATAACCCATGTACACATTTTTTAAGACTACAAGTAGCTTCCCTAGTTCTACACATACTTTTAGTTCTCCACATTGCATGTGTGTTATGAAGAAATAAAAACATATGCTTGTAAAAGTATAACATACATTACATAGATGTATATACTTACATATATAATATATGTATATGTACACACAAACACACACAAATTTATATAGATATATGTCTATATATGCCTATCTCTCCTCATTCTGTATCCCTCTCATCTTCCTTCGCCCATCACCATATATTTCAATTCTGATCCCTAATTGCTCTCTCTCTCTCTCTCCTATCTATTTTCTATTTTCACCCATGTCGATTATGCTGAACTCAAAACTTGCATAGTTTTTACTTCTACAGAACCCGCATGGGTTATGAGGAAATATAAACATTTACCTTTAGCTTAATGGAACCCCCCCCACTCTCTCTCTCTCTCTCTCTCTCTCTCTCTCTCTCTCTCTCTCTCTCTCTCTCTCTCTCTCTCTCTCTCTCTCTCTCTCTCTCTCTCTCTTCTTTATTTCCTATTTTTACATAACCCTTGTGGGTTATGAAAAACTAAAAACTTGCATAGTTTTTAGTTCTACAGAACCCGCACAGGTTATGAGGAAATATGAACATTTACCTTTAGCTCTCTCTCTCTCTCTCTCTCTCTCTCTCTCTCTCTCTCCATACAAAATGTGCACGCATTGTGAAGAACTTATAGTTATAGTTCTTCATAACGCACATGGGTTATGAAGAAAATTTATTATTTTCTAATTTCCCATTTTAGGCTTGGTTGCCCCAAGCCTACACATTTCAAAATTCAAATAACATGCATGTGTTTTACACAATTTTATTTATTTATCATGTGGCAAATTTTCTGACCAACAACTTGGTGTACTTACTCATTATGCGAAGATCATAGATGATATATTGATGTTCTATATTTGTAAGGAACCTGATTGCAGAGGTTACGTTGTTATATATGTGTTGTACTTGAATGGAACTATATAGACATAGTTGATGCTATTTCTCAATTCACCATTTTGGATTGTAGTCCAATTTTTTGTTTAATGGCAGTGATCCTCTATATGTTTTTTTAATTGGAGCAGTGAGCTAGATAGGTAGTGGGCTTGAATGCAAAGTAAATTTCATTTTGTACTATTGCCCTTAACTGGGTCTTTATTATTTCTGCAGAGATAATTGTGTGTTCCATCCCCACCACATTTTTTTCCTTAACCAGGTTTCCATGCAGAAATCATGGCACTGTTATGAGTCTTTGGATGATTGCTTTATGTTTTAGTTGTTTACTTCTTATTGTAATCAGTTTAAGGTTAAAGAATCTGACTGGTAGAGCCAGAAATTTTAGAACACTGATTCATCCCCCCTCTCACTGCTCCTTAATAACAACAATATATGCCTATGGAAAGATAGCATGAATGTATTTATTTTAATGAATGTTTGAATTCTTTAAATGTTGACAAGGCTTGATAATTTTTTTTAATAAGAACTATTGTTATATTTATTTAATGCTTGCTTTATATCTCTAAATGTAGAATAGTTCTTATAGAGCTTTGATCCTTTATTTTTCTTTGGTTACTTTCAAAATTTTATGAAATTAAGAGTTTATTATCTTGTAAAATATTGTTGTCTTCAAAAAGGCTGTAATGAATTTTATTTGTTCATATTATATACAACTAATTGTTGTTATTAATTTTTTTTATAATTCATATTTTTTCTAATAGATTATTTATATAGTTAATTTATAAATTTCAAAATTGATATCGTGTATTATAAAAATACATTTTGAATTTTGATGTACTGGTGCTTACATATTTGGAAAATAATTATAATTTAAGGTGAAATTTTGTATTTAATAATATTTATTTTACTTAAATGTGTAGCATAAATAATAAAGATATGTTCAACAAAATATATCTTGTAATTACAAAAATCAATAATTTAGATTATAAATAAATATATTTTTAATAGTAGCTCATATGAAACTTTGGAGCATTAATGTACTCGGAATGTCAAAAATGAAAATTAAATTTGTTAAAATTTTATTGCTTAAGCTACTCACAAAATTATAAATAGTTAATACAATTTTGTAAAAGTATAAATTGTAAATAGTAAATACTATTTATGCAAAAGTATAAATTGAAAACTTGAAACTTAATCATTTAAATTTAAACAATAGTTTGGAATATAAAAAATGTGCAAATTATATTATTTAAAAATGACTAAAATTATAAAATATATTTGATACCATCTCTTATTAACTACTTGATAAGCTTTCCCTATGAGCTTTTTTGCACATGGCCTCATCGAATTATTGTCTCATTCCCAATAGTGGTTTACCAACTAGTTTTCCTAATCTAGGAAGGTGGTAATGCATTTAGGGTTTCTTGAGTTGGTCAACATAATGTCCCCTTTTCTAGACCATTAATTCATGATGTGTTGTTAGCCCAGTTTGTCTTGGTTTCATGGGCTAACTAGGAGTTTACAATGATAAGAGAGAGAAATTTGGCCTAGACAATTCTAGTTTGAGGCCAATTAGAGTTGATTCTACATGGTTTCTAGATATTATTTATAGTAAATCAGAAGGGCTCAGTAAGTTTGGAATTTGAATATTGGGCTTGAAGCATCTCGTCAAGACCTTTCCAATGAGCTATCACACATGGTTTTCCAAGTCTAATTGATTATTTATTTTAATGCCTAAAGATTTAATAGTTTATTAATAAAGTGACTATTTAATTAAAGTATATGTTATTATAAGTCACTTTATTATTGAAAGAACATTTTTTTTACTTAAGTGGGAAATTATATTTTAAAGGGAAAAGTTATTTATCCCACATTCAGAGGTTGATTGATAGCTCTCTAAGAAGAAGTTATAAAATAGAGTGAAAAGCTAATTCTTCAGCATGGTGGGATATTTTACGAATGTGGTAATGTAATACCCCAAAATTGGCACCTATTTAATTTCATCAATTTTGGTGCATTATCTCGATTTTACATCACAAAAGTCCTAGTTCCCTAGGCAATTTTCTCTCTCCTATCTGACTTAATTTGACTTGATGTCAATTGCAAAGACCATAAATTGCAATAATCAAATGCTAAAATAATTCCTAAGTCCTAGACTTTATTTGGCTAAATAATCTCTATGATAAGTTAATTTAATTATGAAGTCCTAAGTACTTTTAATTAAATTAAACTCCACCCCCTTTAGCTAAATACCCTTAAAAAGGAATTAATAAATATTTAGTGAATTGAATGGACACCTCTTTATTTGAATTTAATAATTCAAATTACTCAAAAGGTCACTCCCCACATGTGGCAAATTCCATTCTTTTAATTAAATAATTCATTGTCTTTTTGTCTCAATTAGGAATGAAGAGTCCACCGTTTCAAATCAAGAAACTCTTCATTCCTCTTCTGGCTTGGTCTATTTAATGAACCTCTTTTTCTCATTCAAAGAGAGCAATTTTTTTAGAGCATCCTTACTATAGCATTTTTTAGTCTCATATCTCATTATTTTCAAAGCTCTTTTATTACATTATCTAGTTTAATTTCTCATATTAGTGTAATTGCATTTCACATTTAGATTAAATTTTCTTACTTGTTCTTAGTCTAATATCATCTTTATTTCAAAATCAAATAAAAATCTGCATATCATATTTCTTTCAAGTTCTTAGATTAAGTTGCATCTCATCTTTATTTTCAAGCTCTTAGATTAATTGCATCCTCATTCTTAGATTAAATTGCACTTCATTCTTAGCTTAGTTTCATTTTTCTCATATTTTCTTTCAAATCCTCCATTGTTGAATTGGTCTCCCGGCTGTTGGCTCTCGTTCTGAGAGTATTCAAACACCCCATTCACATAGGAGGCAACAGGTCGCCTCACCATGGAATTTGGATTGAGTTCTTCATACTCTCTCTCGAATTCTATCAAGTGAATAATGACCATGTTGTGTTGTGTCTGATTTAGAGGTCACATTTAGTCACATACATTTTGGCGCCCACCGTGGGGTAGAAAAGATCAATTTCTGGCCTCATTCTTCATTGGTTTTTAAGCTTTAGTGTTGGTTTCATGTCTTGTACGGCCATTTACAGCCTGAAAAACTTTTAATATAGTAATTAATGGATATAGTGATGAATCTTGTTTCTCATGCTTTTTGTTTGGTTCATTTTTATAAAGAAATGAATAAGTTATGATCATTTTGGTGAAAGTGGGTATTTGCAGATTTGAGATTCTCTGAATACAGTCAGATTGAAACATCTGGTACGGAAAAATTATGAAGAATCAGTATCTATAATAATATGCATTGGAAAGATACGTGAATAAGCTTTCATTTAATTTTGGTTTGAGTTATTTTTATTTAGATTTGTGAAAGTTATGGACATTTGAGTGAAAACTGGTTTTTAACAATCTGCATTGGAATTGCAGACAATGATTTATTTTTAGAAAATGATTTATGAATGAAAAAAATGAATGGCTTACATATTTGGAAACTAGATTCATTAATAGTTTCTGTGAAATTGGTTTGGTTTCATTTGAATTCTTTTTGAGAAAGATATGTGATTCCCTAGGCAGGGTTTGATGTTTTAAATCTGATTTATGACAGAACAATTGCAGTCTGAAAACATTATTGGTTGAGGAACCAAATTGAATCCTAAGACCTTGTAATTTTGGGAAATAGTATTTTTTGATGTTGGCTAAAAACTTCATTATTTCTAGAAATTTTTATATTGTGATTTTATGGGTCAAATAAATCAATCTTTAAAGACTGTCTTGAAGATAGCAATGTTACATATCTTACGGTTTGCCATTGATTTGTCTTGATTGTATACTTTCGGATTTGTGCTAAATGCTGGATTGCAGATCTTTGGACCTAAGGTGAGTTCTTAAAATCTCTATAACACTTGTTTTGGGCATAAAATCAATCTCTCATGTGTTTGGCTTGAGTGTTACATGCTTTCATAGAACACATTTTTGATGCTCTTAATGGGAAATAAACGAACATAGATTTGATTTCACAGAAGTTTGTGTTTAAGTGCATGCTTGTCTTTTAAACATTAAGTAATTCTTAGTTTCAAATATCAAAACATCTCATTGAGTAATTGAGGGCATGGATTCATTCCTTGTTTACATGAAGAGTTAAATGCACCACTTTGTGGACTCACTTCATGTTTACTTGGAAAGTTAAATATTCCATGATTCAAACCCTCTTGCACTTATGAGTAGTATTGATTAGCAGTCTTAGATTACTTGTGATTGATCTAGATTGCTATCTTGGGTTATTGGACTCGCTAATCCACCGGCCCCTCATTTCCGCCCTGTGGTTGCAATCCCAGCGCCACATTAAAGGGGAGGGGTCTATAGGAAAGAAGCGTTAATTGTTCCACTTGGCAACCCTTTTGTGCTTTTTGGAACTCACTTGTTTTCTAGGGTGTGGACTCACTTTGAGTTTGTGTGAGGAGTTAAATGCACCACTTTGTGGACTCACCTCACATTTACTTGAAGGGTTAAATGCACCACCTTTAGTGCTTTTCAATACTTTTTGATAGAGAATTACTTACTTTTCATTTTTTTAGAAGGCCTGCTTGGGGATTTCATCACCTCAAGGGACGACCTTAACTCCCGTGTTCCGGCGGAGTATAAATATCGGGAGGTGAATCCAAAGACACCTCTCTTGGGAATGAGTTAGATTTCACTCTTGGCTAAGCCTCAAAGAACTTTATACCTTTGAGAAGTGAAGGAGGAGATTTGGGTTACCGTCTCCCCCCGGCTGTATGATTTCTAATTCTTCTCATCTACAGATTTGGGCCTCACGTACCTTGCGTATATCGAGGACTCCCTTTAGAAAAGCCATGTATATCTTTGTAGACAACTTGCTAGGATGTTGTTGTGTTTTAAGTGCTTGCTAAAACATTCTCAAGAACATACACAAGTAGAGTCCTTAGGGAGTAGAAATACTAAGTCACTATTCCTGTTCGTGCGCAAGGTTGCTTTGTCCCTTGCCCATTGCTTGAAGACTATTTGCTTGAACTCCTTGATTGCTATCTTATGTGCTTGATCAATGACATAAATCTGATCTGCCTTTTTGTCTGTGATCTATTTTTCTATTTTCCTGTCATTCACCATCAGAAACTAGTTGTCTTGAGTTAGGAATCGATCGATCTTTTCTTTGACTCGTATTGTCTCTCATTAGTCTACCTTATCTCATTGTGCTCTTGTACCTTGTGTTGCGATTGTCTTATCTCGGCTGTTCTAGCCATCTCCTTTTGACAATTCATACCAGGTTCATCTTGCATCTTGGCTGTTCTAGCCATTTATCTCCTTTCATTATCTTTGAGACAGAGTCTAGCTTTATCCTGAATCTTTGCTCGTTACATCTTCGTTTATGACTGTCACGACTCGAAGTGGAAAGACTTATCTCATTCAAAACGCTGATCAAGATCAAAGTAAACCTTGTAATCAAGACATAGGTCATCCTGAATTTTTTATGAAATCTGAACTTCGTGAGGAATTCTCACATTCTTCGTCATTCCAAGAGTATTACAATCCATTGTTTCAGATACAGTCTGACTTATTATTTCAAGAATATTATAACCCATTGTTTGAAGACCAGCAAGACTTTGAAGGGTCACTTTCTAAAATTAAACCTATTGATCCTTTTGAACCTATCAACTCTTTCACGATCTCTCATAATACTACCAACAAGATGGGAGATCCAAAACCTTCAAAGTTGGTTTTCAATCTCAGCTCTAACATGCCAAAACCTTCAAAGTTGGTTTTCAATCTTAGCTCTAACATGCCAAAACCATCAAAGTCTGTCTTTAATCTTAGCTCTAGCATGCAAACAATCAATGCCACTGAGAAGGCTATGACAGAAGCTCAACCGCCTTCCCGATTTGCTAGAAACAAACCTTGGATCTCTCACTATGACATGATCATTTCTCCAGGGAGCAAGGATACTCCTAAACCCAAAACTCCCTTTGTCTTGCGAGGCCCTGTGTCTCCCTCTTATAACTCCACACAATCTCCAGCTTGTGCGAATGCTATCCCTCGATCTCGTGCAAAGATTGTTCTCAAAGGTCCTGAACCTTCGACATCCAGACCAAAACTATCTATGGATAAAGCCCTCACTAAGGAAAATGTCCCCAAAGATCTCGATCTCAATTAGTTCCAATCTATGGTGGGTCATTTGACCTCGCCTCATTATTTATCATTTTCCAAAGAAGATGATCATTCCTTAAGCCATCCACATGATGCTCCCCTGTACACTGAAGTTATGACAGGCCCCAAGAGTATCCCCCACATCCTCATTAACAATAGTGCTAGCCTAAATACTTGCTTTGCTAAGATGCTTACCCAAACAATAGATAGCTTTGTTCCTGCCAATAGAGAGTCTATTGAGTTCTATGATGCTAAGCTAAAAGAAATAGAAAAGACCTTGAAGATCAAAGATATTGGCATGGGGGAATATCAGATTGAGTCTTTCTTGTCATTGACAACTCTCCCTCCATCTCCACATTCCTACGAGGAACCTTCTGAAGATGGATTTGGTATTAGCTATCAGAGCTATGAGCTTGACCAACCTAGTAGCAACTTGCACTCACATGCAGATTTAGATGATGAAGAAACACAGATTCAACCTATGACATATGAAAGACCTTTGAATGATCAAAATTCTAATTCAGACTACCAGAAAGAGTCTTATCTACCTTCTCAAGTGCTTCAAGAACATGATTTTGGTCCTCACCAGGAGGATTTTATACACTCTACTGAACAAATTTCTACTACTGCAGCTACTACTAAATATGTCACTACCTCTAATGGCACACATACTGATTGGGAGCAACTGTTGGATGCTTCCCTTATCTTTGGTATGCCTCAAGGTATGCCTATTGTAGATTGTTCTACTACTTCTACTATTGAACAAAATCCTACTGCTGATGACTATAATGACACACATACTAACTGGGAGAAACTATTGGATGCTTCTCTTCTCTTGGGTATGCCTCAAGATATGCCTATTCCAGATTACCTTGCTACTTCTACTACTGAACAAGATCCTATTGTTGAAGAAACACTTCCTATGTTAGATGATAACAATGAAGAAAGTCTACCTCTGACTATGTCTCTAGCTGAATGGGACTCCATATCAGATGCTACTACAGAAATACCAGTTGATGCTATGCACTTATATGCTAGTCTTAACAACTCAGAAAGAGGAGAAAGTTATGATCCTCTAGATCAAGCTATTGATGATGATCCTTTCCACCCTCCTGTGGAGATCATTCCTATGGCTCCTAGGCCATCTAATCCAAGCTATACTCCTATTGCTCCAACAAATCATGGGTATGTAAGACCCCATTCAGTTACAGCTTCATGGAATCTTGGTAGATCCAGAATTGAAATGGTTCCTATTCGTGCACTCTTACCACCTGAAAGGGGACCTGACTCTTGGAATAGGTTATCTTGGTTAGGCTCACATAATATTCCTCCAAACTTATCTACCTCTTCTAGGATGACTCACAATCAACAACGCTCTATGGAAGATTACTTTCTTGATCTATCTAATGCATTCATGAATGATGAGGATGATATTGATATATTTTCACTTGAGCCCATCCCATCAACTTTTCTTCCCCCTTCATCTCCCAGAAAAGTGGCTCGTCCACTTCCATTTCCACCTCTCCACCTGAACCAGTCATATAAGCCTCTTTCATCCACAATTCCCGAGTCTTTTGGAAGTAACTTGGATGTGCAACATAAAAATAAAAATAATGAGAATCCACTTATATCTCAAGGTCACCATGTCCCATCTAATCGACATGTGACTATGAAGAAAGGAAAGAAACAAAGGTGTTCAAAAGACTGCAAAGGTCCTCAAAAAGAAGAAGACAATCAAAAGCCAGAAAATAAAATAAAAAATGGATCTCGAAATCCATTCTATAGGCATTGTCATCAAAAGCACCTCAAAGTAAAGAAGAAAAAATTCAAAAGCTATGTGGATTCCAAAGAAAGAAAAAATCATTGTCATTCGAGCTTCCAAAATTCTCTTGCTTCCCTCCATTCCATCACCCTTGCCTCTCATACTTTACCCTCTTCACTCCATCTTGCCTTTTCCCAAAGTGCATATCAATATCTCCTCATTGCTAATGACATGACTAAGAGAAATCTAGAATGTACTCTCCCTAAGCATTTAGAGCGTGGGAAATATGACAAAGAGTTAAGGTGTGTCCATGAGGATATTTGTGGGTCTCACTTAAGTGGTCTTTCCTTGACTATGGATCTCTTGACTATTGGACACTACTGGTTGGCTCTCCTGTTACTGCTACAACATCTAGTTCTGATTCTACAACTTCTCAGCTGGCTACTACTACAAATGACTGTGTTCTCAGAGATTCCTACTAAAGGAGAGAAACTCAAAGAGCCCATCAACGCTCTTCATCTAAGAAGTTCTACAGCTGACATTGCTTGTATGCTCATGTACATACTTATTGGTCTTGAAAAAATCCTAAAAATTGATATATTGCAAAAAATCCTAAAAATTGCAAAATGTCCTGAAAAAAATGATCATCTTAGTGAAAACCTGGCAAACAGGCGCTTTGATGTATCTATTATCCTGGTGAAAACCTGGCAAACAGGCGCCTTGATAATACCAAAAAAAATGAAAAATTTGAAAAAATACAAAAAAATAGAAAATGTGAAAAATACAAAAAAAACTAGAAAATGTGAAAAATACAAAAAAAATAGAAAATTTGAAAAAAATACAAAAAAAAATGAAAATTTCAAAAATACAAAAAAATGAAATATTCAAAAAAATACAAAAAAATCAAAAAAAAAAAAAATACAAAAAAAAGCAAAAAAAAGAGAAAAGTACAAAAAAATTGAAAAAGAGAAAAATGTGCCATTGATGAAAACCTGGTAAACAGGCGTCATGGTAGCAAAAATAGAATCTCTGCCAAGATGGTGAAAACCTGGTAAACAGGCGCCTCTTGTTTTCCTGAAGTAACATCTCATCTCAGCGTCGCTTGGCTCTTAGTTTCCTGCTTTAGTTTCCTTCCTTTCTTGCTTTAGTTTGTTTTCCCGCTTTCCTGCTTTAGTTTGTTTCCTGCTTTGGTTTTCTAGCTCATGCGCTTGTCCTTGAGTTTTCCTCGACTCTTCATGGATTGGAACTGGTTCACACTTGGGGGCACCTACCTGGTCTAGGGGGCATTGTCCTATCACTTTCAGAAACTCTTTTGAGCATTGGTCGCCAGTGGTTCCCACTATGCCTGCCTATGGATACCTAGCTTTCGTTCGATCTCTCTTCTTCTGGATTTCTCCCTTTTATCAATCACCAGTGATTCTCACTACGTCTGCCTACTGTCATTATCTCATTGAGACTTTGAACGTTATCTTTCCGAATTGACTTCAATCCGCTTGAACACGAACTTAAACTGAAATTGAAACTAAATGTGTGTTCCTTTGAGGCTTGCTGAGCTTTGTTTTCTTTGAGTGTTTGTTTGTTTTCTTTCTTTGCTTTTTGCTTGTTGGTTTAGTTCCAACGATCCAAAGAATTCATTTAAGAGGGGTGTCCATCTGTAAGAGCCTCTATCTCGTATTGGATGGCCATGCGTACCTCAACTCCTTTTATATGGATGCTTTGGTGAGGTTGGTTCTTCTCCTTGTCTTTTGAGTGACTTCTTTCTGCTACTGATGAAATTGTAAACGCTCATCCTGTTAAGTGAACGTAAGGGTCACTGCGAGCACTCTTTGGCAAAAGAAGGAACTCCTGTGTGCTTGGTGTGTTTGTTTGCAAGAGACATTCAGGTCATTCTAGCATTTATGCTCTAATGCTTATGTTAACTTGCTAGATTAAAAGGAATAGGTGTTCAGGTCATTCTAGCTTCTTGTGCCTTAATGCTTACACCTCATTCCGACAAATTTAAGACTCACGTCATATTCATATTCTCATGATAGCGATATTATTGAGGATTGTATGGCATCTTGCGATTGTCCCATGCTTAAAAGAACTCAATGATGATAAATACGATGAGTCCAACAGCCGAGTTTGGAGGATTGCATTTGTTCATCCTAGGCCTGCATTTAGACTTGCATCTTTCATTCTAGGCTTGCATTTGGAGTGCTTTCTTGTTGCTCTCTTGATTGCTTTCTTCTAGATCTGCTCATCAAAGGTTCTCATCTTTTTTCCCAGTCTCATCTTGGCTGCATCCTTTTTCGGGATCGAAATCGAAATCTGACATCTCTAGATAGCTTGAAATCATGTTTTAAATATTGGACTCCTTCTGGATCGGATGCTTGTGCAGTCAGCCTTGTGGTGTCATCTTCCTGCCAAATCCTCATCTTTGCATCATGTTCTCAAATCTTTGCTTCTTTTCATCAAGTCAACCCTAGTCAAAATTTGGTCAACTATGGTCAAACTTGGTCAACAGGACCTCTGCTTTGCTCCGTTTCACTTCTGTAGCTTCGCGAATCTAGTCTAATTGCTTTTGCTCTGCAATCTCTTGTTGTTTATCATCTTTCTGACATGTCATCTTTCAATTTCGCTCCCGAGGGGGCAGGATGATTACATCATTTGAATCTTGTCAAATCTATTCTTGAATCAGTCTGATTTGAATCATCAGTCCTCATTGCTAGGGGCATCTTCACGCCTCGCATCTTGTTATCTGGAAATCTATCTCTTAGGTATCTGAGTAATCTAACTCAGATCCTCGAGGATCATTCTTCGTTCTGGAGATGGTTCTTGAAATCTTTTGGGTATTGGGGCAATCTAACCCTAATTCCTGGGAGTCAAGCTTCGTTCTGGAGATGACTCTCAAAATCTCTTTTAGACCGTTATCTGGGCAATCTAACCTGGGTCTCGGAGGACTAAGCTTCGTATTGGGGCAATCTAACCCTGATTCGGAGATAGTCCTAAATCTGCATCTTCATCAATCGGTATTGGGGCAATCTAACCCCAATTCCGGTTCTCTTCTAAGATCATTGTCTTTGCAATCTAACTTAGACTTTGAAAAATTCATGCTTTGATCCGCTTTCATCTGTCACTTCAGACTATTCTTTGAATCAACGCGCTGTTTGCACATCAATTCAAAGAGGGGCAAATGTAATACCCCAAAATTGGCACCTATTTAATTTCATCAATTTTGGTGCATTATCTCGATTTTACATCACCAAAGTCCTAGTTCCCTAGGCAATTTTCTCTCTCCTATCTGACTTAATTTGACTTGATGTCAATTGCAAAGACCATAAATTGCAATAATCAAATGCTAAAATAATTCCTAAGTCCTAGACTTTATTTGGCTAAATAATCTCTATGATAAGTTAATTTAATTATGAAGTCCTAAGTACTTTTAATTAAATTAAACTCCACCCCCTTTAGCTAAATACCCTTAAAAAGGAATTAATAAATATTTAGTTAATTGAATGGACACCTCTTTATTTGAATTTAATAATTCAAATTACTCGAAAGGTCACTCCCCACATGTGGCAAATTCCATTCTTTTAATTAAATAATTCATTGTCTTTTTGTCTCAATTAGGAATGAAGAGTCCACCGTTTCAAATCAAGAAACTCTTCATTCCTCTTTTGGCTTGGTCTATTTAATGAACCTCTTTTTCTCATTCAAAGAGAGCAATTTTTTTAGAGCATCCTTACTATAGCATTTTTTAGTCTCATATCTCATTATTTTCAAAGCTCTTTTATTACATTATCTAGTTTAATTTCTCATATTAGTGTAATTGCATTTCACATTTAGATTAAATTTGCTTACTTGTTCTTAGTCTAATATCATCTTTATTTCAAAATCAAATAAAAATCTGCATATCATATTTCTTTCAAGTTCTTAGATTAAGTTGCATCTCATCTTTATTTTCAAGCTCTTAGATTAATTGCATCCTCATTCTTAGATAAAATTGCACTTCATTCTTAGCTTAGTTTCATTTTGCTCATATTTGCTTTCAAATCCTCCATTGTTGAATTGGTCTCCCGGCTGTTGGCTCTCATTCTGAGAGTATTCAAACACCCCATTCACATAGGAGGCAACAGGTCGCCTCACCATGGAATTTGGATTGAGTTCTTCATACTCTCTCTCGAATTCTATCAAGTGAATAATGACCATGTTGTGTTGTGTCTGATTTAGAGGTCACATTCAATCACATACAGGTAATATTGTGGGAATTATTCTCTTGGGATTGGAGGATGAAAACCTTTCTTTTTGGCATTCATCTCATAATTACAATATATCGTTAGGAGGATATGTAAGATTCCTCAAGGTAAGTCAATTTGGAGAACATTGCTATTTATTTGGAGTCATTTTGGGGGGTCTAAAGGGTTCAATTTGAGTTATTGCATATGGTATTCACTAAAGAGGAAATACAATACCATGTTATTTCATTGTCAATGCCTTAGATTTCTACTAATGAATATGATCTAAAAATCTTGATATGAGAGATCTACTAACAAATATTTTTGAATAGAGATGTTTAGCATTTTTTAATTAAATGCCAAAAACCTACATCTAATTTTGATTCTAGAAAAAATACTCTTAGACTTGTATAATGTTTCTATGTAGAAAGCTAACAAGAATAATTTTTTCCTCCTTTTTTATATTCCAGACAATGAACTCAAATATACAATATTCTAAAAGATAGTTGATTCAAAGTAAGCCCATATATCTACAATCTCAAAAGAGAATTCACCTATATTAGAGAACAAATACGTGTTCATTGTAGCATATAACACACTCAACACTTATAGAAAAAACTAGGCTAGCGATTGCCTACCCACTTGAAAGCTTCTACAAGCTCCCAAAATCAAGAACTCTATACTCCCACTAAAACACATCCTCTTGAAGAGACACCCCAAAATTCATTTTCAATAAGCACTATGGAAACGAATGTGTCCTCTAGCTTTTTAGAGACAACTAAGAAATTTAATACTAGAATAGATGCATTGTCAAAGTTAAAAAAACATGTAATATATGAGATGAACACTACCCTTGTATGCATGTTTTTCATCAAACTCCAGTCTCACTTGTAGGAGATGTGTTTCTCAGAAAAGAATACATCGCATATTTGTAGTCAACCATATTGACCCACTTCAACAAAAAACTATGTTAAGGGTTCTCACACAGGTAGAAGAGATGCTCATTGTACATGTTAATCCAATGTTACAAGGTACACATGCTTATGGTGGATAATACAAACATAGTGGTCACACAATCAACTTCCCACAAGATATAAAAATAATTACTAAATCTTCACCACGTAGAATTTAAGAATTAATTTTAAAAAAAATCCATAGACTTAATATGCATGTGAAGCATTATGATTGGTATGTTAGTAGAAGTCATGTTCATAATGCGCTAGCATAAAAAAAAAAATATGACCCTTACAACAAGAATGTTGAAATCAACATTTTTGCATTATCACTACTCCCTAATTCTACAACAATTTTTTTAGAAATGATTCATACAATTGAAAGAGACAATGTAGACCCAAAATCAACGAACATTGAGTTTGAGAACATAAAAAAGTGAACTCAAAAGTAAAACAAAATATTCAACATTACTTACATGGTAAGACTAGCAAACAAACATCATGAGTTACAAAAATATTTAAAAATAGAAAATGAACTTGATGCCATTATTGATTAGCCACACATAAGCTCAACCCCTATTAACAAGTACACTACTAAGGGCTTATTTGAGATGGAATTTCTCACTCTTTTCCTGAATGGAAATGTAGTACCCTTTCAACCTCAAGATAGAGAAGTGAAACTTCATGAATATGCCTTACATCTGATGCAATTTAATGATTATATATTTGGAAAGAATCCATGATTTAGATACTTCCTTCCAAACCTTATGATGTGTCATTGTAGCTAGTCTCTTCTAGTAGTCTCCATTAAAATAAAAATAGAAGAAAATCTATTGACCACTATTGAAGACCTTCGATCCCACTTAACTAACATGGTAGACAATTAATTGGTAGAAAAACCAATGCATTTTTCTCTATCTCACAAGGGATGTGTTCATATTGGAATAAGTATCGCACTAATCTAAGAAATATGATCAACCAAATAAGATCTCCAACATTGTTCTTCACATTAAGTACAATTCACACAAAGTATCATCATCTGCATAATGTTATTTCACCAAATGATACATCTTTGTTTCTCTCCAACAAACAACACACAAATAACATTATGAGAAACCCACACACAACATCACTATATCTACATCAACGGTTCAAAATATTTTTTGAAGAGGTCATCGAGAAGCTCGCACATGCAATAAATTATTGGTATCGATATGAAGGAAAAAGTTGAGGTTCCAAACATATACATGGATTCATTTGGATAAAAAATATATTAAATATGCATGCACTAGACTAGGAAAATAGTATTGAAGTAAATAGAGAAAAAGAATTTTATGAAAAATATGTCACTGATTGGAACCCTCACTCTAAATTTGAAATAGGAAACATGATGCACAAAACTCAAATAGATGATCCATGCCTAATAAACACATTTGAAATCTTTTTTACCAATCCTTATGTTGATTCTAAATAGTTCTAGTTAATCATTTAGAAAGATACACCAAGTGTACTAAGATGACTTGCCTACATAAGAAATGGAACCATGTAGATTGTAGATTTAAATCTCCTTGGAAAGAATGCAAAAAACTAGAATCACTATGTTATGAAACATGACACAAATCCTTTGAACCTTCTAGAAATAATGATAGGTTGAACATCTATAAACCAAAGATGCTCTCTATATGGAAGGATAATATAGATTTACAACCTATCACCTCATGACTTCTTGTTCTCAAATAAATTTTTAATTATGCATCTAAAGATGGAAAAAAATAAGAGACTTGTGTTAATATGTTGGCAAGAATTTGTTAAAATGCAAAGCTAGAAGACCACACAGTAAAAACATACCAAAAGTTCATGGTCTAGATCATTGTAGAAAGAGATATCATCACACAAGAAACATGTCATATGCTACAAAAATGTCTTCTTGTAATTTTCAATCACTAATTTATATCACTGAATGTGGCTAAAAAAGTGTTCCACGAACTCAAAAAAATTACAGTTGATGGCAGTGAGATACAGTCTAGCTACATATAATCCTATGTGTATTTTCCAACTCACTTATAATTGGTTACACTAATTGAATAAGCAAGATCTTACATGTATGTTGTCAGTTACAAAGGATTCAAATAGTGATATAGAAAAGAAAAAGAAATAGTCCAATTCTTTCCAAAGTTTTATGTCATTCCAAAGAAGGCTCTAAATTTTATGAGGCTTTTCGTTGGAGTGACTCAGTTTCTATACAAAAATTTCTTTGAGAAATAGATAGAGATATAGGCCTAAACTAAGAAGAAATCCTTATTTATTGAAAACACATGAATACAACATTCAATATAATGTATGGCATGTTGATCACACAAATCAAGTTGAAGATGTCTTTGAAGAGGAAAATGATTATGATAGAGAGACGGATAGACAAGACAATGTACAGATGAATGAGAGAGTTATTGTCTCAAATGAGACTTGATAATAGTATCAAATTAAATGATCTTGACATGTTGGGAAAGCATGATTTTGACAACAATAATAAATGGGAAGAACACAATGTTCCTTCATAGTTGCATAACGTTGCAATTTAATTTGTGTATAGAATCAAGATGTCTCAACAAGATATTCACCCCCTTAAAAATATGTACAATAAAAACTACAGGTTATCACCTCAACAACAACTCACACTTTCTCTCATTATAGACCACTCCATAGCTAACTCCTTAGCACAACCTTTGTACATGGTCATACAAGAAACAATAGGAAATGTAAAATCATATCTAACTAGTTGCATAAGAAATGTACTTTGAAACTACAGGCTGAAAAGAGAAAATCCACTCCTTTTTCTCTCTCCAATGAGAATCAAAACATTTAATATACAAGCATTGACCATACATACAACCATAAAGATTCTAATTATAGAAATGAAACCACTACAAGGAAAAACATTAATAAAATTCCAAGAAGACATGAAAAGTATACAATACATTCTCATCGATGAGACAAGCTTAATAGGCCTCCAAATACTATAAAAAATTGATAGCAGGTTACGTGAAGAAATATAACAACAACAACACATCTTCTTTTGTGGTGTGTCTATAATTCTAATAGGATACCTTGCCCAACTTTCACCTATTATGGATAAGCCTTTTTATGCATCACACATAATTGCAAGAAATCTATGGCACAAATTTAATAGAGTTGTAACATTACAGACAAATTTTTAGATAGGATGGTGATGATCCAATTCAAATATAATTTTGTCAGCCATTACAAAACATGTGCAATGCAAAATCAATAGAGCATGATTGGGAGTTGTTAATGACTTGTGCAAGGAAGCAACTAATGTCAATTGAATTGGAAAAGTTTGACCAATCAATATATTTATTTGTTACAAATAAACTTGTAGCATTCCACAATAAAAAAATGTTAAACCAACTAAATATACCTATTGCACTATGTGTTGTACTCAATACACAACATGAATTTGTAGAAGCTAATAACAATGACCAAATTTCTCAAGAGTTCTTATTATGTATATTTCAACGTGTCATTCTTACAACAAACCTATGGATTGAGGTTGGTCTTGTCAATAAATCTCTTAGAGAGGCCAAATATATTGTATATTCCTTTGGCTCTAAGCCCCCAGAATCATCAACAAATGTTACAGTTGAATTTGATAACTGCAAAGGTTCACCTTGGGATGCAGGAAACCCAAAAACTATTCCAATACAATTGATATCTTGAGGCAAGTGTACACAAAAACCACTAACCACCACATGGGCTATCACTATACACAAGTCACAAGGCCTAACACTATATAAAGCCATAGTTGATATAGGTAAAACTAAAAGACAAGGCCTCACCTTTACAATAGTCTCCAGACTCAAATCACTAAAAGGCCCTTGTATAGAGACCGCCTTCTCTTTAGATCACTATTCCAAAGTGAAAGAGAATCCATACAACATTAATAGAAAAAAAGAATTAGCTCACCTCAAATTGATCTCACACTAAGTTCCGGTATGTGAAGTTAATTCTACACCATCTTTTGTAGTATCACACTTTTAATTATTCTACTTCAATTCATACATTTTTTTAATGATTATCAATTATTGCATTTTATCTTCTACAAGATCACACTTGTTGATCAAGAAGGAGACGAAGAGAATATTTATGGTTACAAATATAATAGCGTTTTTAATGCCTTTCTATACATTTCAATGTTATGTTTTTTAAGGAGGACCTACAAAAAATACTAAGACATCATACCTTCAATTCATCCAAAATGAATGTTACTATGTACACGACCGACGCCTTTATACAATTTATTTTATTATGTTAAGTTTCATTTATGCTTTCAAATCAAACACCTATCATTGTACCTTCTTTTTATATAAGTACTAGTTAATTGATATGTAAATTGCTAAGATTTAAAAGATCCTTCATATTGTCCTTTGTGAATGAGTGAATATCACATGTTCAGTAAGTAAATTAGTTAAAATTGTAATGTGAATGCCAACTTTTTAAAATTTGAAATTTCTTTGCTCTGGTCAACTTTAGTTTGAATTTTTAAAAACGATCGCCCAGCGAAAAGAATTCCATAAGCATTTGGAAGTTTGCGACGACTTAATAGAAAAAAGTATAATCTAGTAAATAAAGCTCGATTTGACGTATTAAGATTATTCAATAATAAATAAGTCTTGATTTGCCTGGAAGTTAAGAACAATGAAAAGAAAGCTCTCAGTGACTCCTCCATTACCAACAACTAAGGAAAAGTCATCATTGAACCATGGAATACGTCGGAATGCCGTGCAAAAGGCTGTGTTAAACAACTTTTACTTTTCTCTTCCTTCCACTTCAATCCATGTTTTGTGAGAAGTCAAGTCAGAAATAACTTGACATTATAAAGACTGTGCTGAAGTCAAGTCAGTATTTAAAAATCAATTGTCCCCCACAACATTTTGTGCAGAAGTCACGTTCGCGGGTGAAAAATAACTGCTGGCTCCAAAAAACAATTGCCCAATAATAAAGTGAGAAGGAAAATACTGTTGGAAAATAAGCGAAAACAGTACACTTTAATTTGCATTGCACTCAAGGTCAATTGAGAAGATTTATATTTAGGTCATTACGCAGCGTTTCGTGCACGGCTGATTGATTGACGAAATATCGGAGATTGGACACTAATATTCAATATTTTCATCATAAGTTATGGAGTCTGTCTAGAAGAAAAGTTGACGTCCAATAAATTATGGAAATAGCGTCTCTCTGACCACCTCCAAACGGCAACGTCTAAACAGCAAAGTAAAACGTATATCTTACCAAGGCGGGACACTTAGTTTTTTTTTCTATATTTGTCTTTATATTTCTGACGTTTTAGTTTGCTGTTTAGCGAATTCCGCTCCGAACGATTTTATCGTGAGGGGTTAGTTACAATTTTTAATCCATCGCTGCTTCTTAGAAATGATTGCGCTGATTATTAGGTTTATCTTTAGTGTGGTTCAATTCTTAATCAAGGTTATTTGATAGTTTAGATTATTAATTTGATTCATTTAAATATTATAAAGGTTCTATGCAGTTGAGAAGAAGGTGAAGTGTTCCAGTCGGAGCACATTGAAAGGTTTATATTTAGTGGGGTTCAATTCTTATTAAGATTGTTTGCTAGTTTATATAATTTATTTGACTCATTTAAAATTTTAGAAAAGCTTGGAATCATTATATGTAATTGTAGAGATATAGTTCAAAGAGGTTGTAATAGGGTCTTTTGGTTTTTATATTATAAATAAGGTTTAAATCTTTTAAGTGATTGGATCGTAATATTGGTAGGTATTTTAAAGTTGCAATTCTACTATAATAGGTACGTGTGTGGTAGTTTTGCACATGATTATGATAAAGAATGTTAGAGGAACATACAAGGAAATTAGAGGAAAGGAGGATTAGATGTCATGTAGGAGAAGGTAGGTGTTGAGAAGAAGGCGAAGTGCCTGAACCATAATTGACATACAAATATAACTTAATGTGTATAATGTTCAATTATTGTTAATCAATAATTAAATCTTTAATATATTGAGAATAACAATAATTAAATATTAATTAATACTATATTGATTAATCAACATTATTAATCAATAGTTTAATTAGATTATAATATATTACTTAAAATATACATATATTTAGATAATTAATATTACCGAATTAATATAAATCATGTTGATCAATCTATAAAATAATATTATCAATCAATATGTACCAAACTAAAGCCATAACTGATATATTATATATAATGTGGCTCACTCAAAATAAAAAATATATACATCTCATTTTGGATTCAAAATATAGATAACATATATAAATCATTATAATAATAAACATATAAATAATGTTACCAATAATCAAAGATCACTAGTAAATTATGAAGCAACGATAATAAAGAAAAATAATAAATTACCATAGTGTTAAGTGATACAATTATTAGTCATATAGTCGTGACGTTTGGGAGATAGAAATATAAAATGATTTCCAACACTTCAAGAAAAGGGAGAGATGAGAAAATGAAGGAAGAGATATAGGAGAAAATGGAGTAAATATAGGAGAGAATGAAGGAGGAAATGTAGGAGAATATTAAAAAAATAATAATTATGAAATACACTTGAGAATAAAATGAAGAAAACATGGGATAAGAAAAGATAGTCATGTGGAAATCAAAAGGGTAAAAGAATTTTAAGAATTTCTATTATATAAAGGTATGCATACTATTTTAAGTTATTAACATTTATTTTTATAACTTGCATTTATAATGGACAACTATATATATGAAATGAGCTTGGTCCTATATGACATGATGAATTATGAAATACATTATTAGGAAATAAATTTATATTATATGGTTAAACAAAAAAAACTTAAATATATTAGTAAATATTTTTATTAAGAGATATGGACATATATGATTCATATATAATTGATAAATAATTGATAAGTAATCATAACAATAAAAATTAATTAATAAGCAATTAAAATAATGAGAAATGGTGTATATATTTTGTAAAGAAAAGGAAGTAGAATATTTAAAGTCTATCCCCTTATTCTCTTATTATAGTCCCCATGAGGAAAGGTGGATAGATAATTAAAAGACAAACAAACAAGACTTGCATCGAAGATTGAAGTCATATACGGTATGAATTTTAAATGTATTTTATTATGTGTGTGTGTGTGTGTGTGTATTCAAAATATTGCATTCTTATACATATATAAATGGTTATAAAATAGTTGATGTCTATTAAAGGTGTTTGCAAATAGGATCCATCAAATTATGCTATGGGAATCATATGTTTCTTTAATGTACTTATAAACTTGAATATATAATCATGTAATTACACTAAATTTTGGTAGATTTATATGTGGATGATATGGGACCATAGAGAGAATGAACATTATGTTCATTAAGGATGGATCCCATATTTGGAGGGGACTAGAAGAAATTATTATAATTTCCTAGTCTCGATATTGATATCTAACCAAAAGGATGATATAGATGGATCCTCCTATCTGGAGGGGGCTAGAGGAAATTGTTTTAATTTCCCTAGTCTCGAGATTATTATCTCATGTAGGCAGTATATTTACTGATTTCCAATCATATGCATATGTGTAGGCTTGGAATGCATTTATTTACTTTCGAGAGATTCTTATGGGTAGTGCTCTATGGGATGACGTGTCGATAGCCTGGTTGCTTAGAGTGGATCTTATATCCCTCAAGCCGAGAATCAAAAATTCTATGAAGCCCGACCTAGAGGCAGCCTTAAGAATCAAATTCCCCCCTTACTAATGTAGAATATAGTATGAGTCATATAAATATTACATGTTATTTTATACTAACATTGATTCTGTAGGAAACTATAAAGGGAGAATAAGAAGGGACATTACATGCTCAAGTTAGACTGCATTGAAAGAAAATGAGGTAGAGAAAAATGTTCAATATTTGTATTGGAGAAATATATGAGGGAGATGGTGGAGAGATGAAGAAAATGGAGTGGCTTTGTTGTATGAAGCATGCAGTGAGAAGTAGAAGGCATGTTTTATCCAAAGGAGTGTGGGAGAAATAGTTATTCATGATGGGGAGTGTTACCCATTTTTATTTCCCAACTCAATTAGCTTGAGCTGGTTAAATTTTTTAGATAGTTTTAAGGTTGCATCTTTGCAATTAATTAGTGCTTTGCCAAAATAAAAAATGCCATAAAAAATTCATTGAAGGATGTAATAGTTTATAAAAAGCAAGAATCATACAACATTGAAAATTTATAGGACTGATCTCTTTATTCATAAATGAAATAATGTCTCACACAAGTCGTGAGGCTAACCACTAAAATGAAAATGAAAAGAGACTTATACATTTATAGATGCTATGAAAAATAATGTACAAGTATTGTAGGATGACTCATCATTTCCTAAGGATGTGTCTTTCATGAGTTGTCCTGCATCATCTTCAGTCCCCTTTCTCGCCTTGTGTCCAACTCTTACTTCCTTGCTACTCCTAGTCCGTGCATTTGAATGATAAAATGATGTTAGATCCTAGATCTAAGAAATGATGTGTCATCTCACACTATATACACACACATCTACAAACATATAAATATGTTCCACACATGCATAATAGGTGCCAATATATCACAGATATATGAGAAAACAAGATTTGTCAAAGCAAGATCCATATGCTCATTTTATCTGACAAGTTTATTTCATGTATAGGAGTAGGTACACAATTATTATTTGTCGACATGTGGGAATCAAGTGGGCTCCCACAAGGGTTGATCCTATCATGCTAATAAAAATAAACATGCAACTCTAAATTTATTTTCTATTACATGATATAGTAACATATTCAAATCAATGGAAGGGAAATCAATTTTTAATGAAAGATAATGGGTAGAAGCAAAAAGTTGGGTGCCAATTCCATGGAAGTCCGCGGCTTGAAAATTTGCGCCGCTTGAAACGGGCACCCGATTTTTAAAAACGGGTGCCCGTTTTAGGCTAGGACATCCGATCCAAAATTCAAAAAATAGGTACCCATTTTTCTAGAAATGGGCACCCATTTGTTGACAAATGGGTACCCGTTTCTAAAAAAAATTTTAAATTTTTTTTTTAATTTAAAATGTTTTTTTAAACACATTTTTTTAAATTTATGAAATGGGTGCCCGTTTTTTGAATTTAAATAACGGGTGCCCGTTTCTTAAAATATGCAGGTGGGAGTTTTCACTCTGCCTCAATTTTTGGTTTGGGATAGGTTTGGTGAGACCAAGCCTATGTCTTAGCCTCCAAAATTTTGGCTAAGGCATTGGAATAAATTTTTTAAGGCTTATCGTAATTTTTTGAAGCCCTTCTGGATCGATTTTTTTGACAAAACAAAAACCCATTAAAGATCTCACTATCACGATTCTAAAATATAAATTTCATAATAATATGGTAATTTTTACTATTTTTACATTATTTATTAGTTGATAGTGGTACATAAACGTAAAATAGTGAGAGTCACTAAAACTTTAATAACTTTTTAATTTTTAAGTATTTTTAAAAATAAATTATATGTCATCAATCTAGATTCAATTCTTTTGAATTTAAAAAAAAAAGAATTTTTGAAAAAAAGAAAAATTATATTAAATTATGGTGGCCTTACACGAGAGGTTTGAAAATAAACTTTATTGTTAATTAAAAATTAATAAAAAATAATTTACAAAACAAAAAAATAAGAAAAAATATTCTTATCAATATTCTATGTCTTAGGTATCTTCCCTAAAAAGGATTTTAAAAAATTTATTTATTTGTGTCAAAATATGGTGGCCATACACGGATGTGGTATGGTCCTGAAACAGGCATTTTGAAAAAGTGGTTTTCAAATATGCCTATCAAAATATAATTTATACCATGTGGGTATTAAAATAAATTATATATTTGAAAAGTAGACTCCAAGTACTACAATTTCTATTAGTGAATTTTTCGAGATTCAATCTCTAAGTGCCTCAAATTTTGAGATCAATTCAGATAAATTTTGAAAAATAGGAAAAACACTTCCACTTTTTGCAAAAAATTGGCACCCAACTTCTTGCAGCCACCCTAATATACCACATGGATCTAGTTAGTAGTTTCTATAGGTGCATTAGAGGTGTTATATGAAGCATCAAAGAGTATTCATAGAAGCCTAAAAAGATCAAATGTCATAAAAAATAGCAATGATCCAAGATAAGGATGCATTTATGATTGTTTATAACATCAATGATAACAAGTACTACATGATACACAATGTGGAAGTATCATCATGCTATAGGATGAGATATATAGCTACATGAAGAATATCATAGGGAAGCATTAATACTGATCCTCAAGATAATAGTAGTATAAAGAAGTACTACTGATGCTACAAGAACAAGATCAATGATATAAAGGGAAGGCACAAAAGTACATCTTATGCTCCATGATCAAATAAAGGAAGGTTAGAACAAGGGGGTTTTAATACAAGTTGCACCTATAGAATAGCTATACGATTCAAAGAAATAATCACGATATCTCAAATCTATCAATGCGGGGGCTATAGGTATGCCATCATAAACCCAAACATATGTTATTTGAATCACAGTGATCAACCTAAATATAATTTTGAGAAAAATATAAAGGAAATGCTATAACATTGAACTTATGAACTATAATGGAGTCATTATTGTATTAGTAATGATAGTATCACTCGCCAATAGTGATATAACAGAGCACCAATATCAAGTACAGAGAAAAAGAATGTATGCAAGATTGTATTATTAGAGATAAGGATATACCAAAGTGCAGATTTGTGTTAAGGGGGTTGTTGCAACAGCACTTTAAACAACAAAAAGTAAAGACCATATACTATTAAGAACATTTTTTAGGGGAAAAAAAAATTAAGAATTTCTTTATTTGCTAAAATTATGGCAATGATTATGATAAAATAGTCATGATAGAAAAGAGGACAACCAATAAGTCTTAAAATAGTTATGCATATCAAGGTATGCCAAGACCGACGATATGTACACAATGTAAGTTGTTGTTATGAAAGAGAATCTTAGTACCATTGTGACCATGTACAACTTGGAGTAGATATAGTTTGATAGAGGTGATCATGTCTACACCAATGCAATATTTATGTAATAGACAACATGAAAAGACTTAAACAATGAAGCTAGACTGATCAAAATATCCATCAAAAGGAGTCACAATATAGTAGAAAATGATGTTAGAAAGAGTGTTCATGATGCACGATAGTTTTCAGATTCATATATTCAAATACAAAACCTTAGAAATCCCTCACTCATTCTTTAAGTAAGTTCATATTTTTAAATAAACAATAACTAAAAAGCCACATGCTACATAAAAGTATGGTGTTGTAAACAAAAAATGAATGCAAAAGAAAACACCTAGATTCATGAAATGAATAGCTATTTGGTTTTAATAGCATTTCAAAAAGCTCCAATTTAGATTATGGTGTGAAAGGATAAAAAATCAAAGCTCAGTTTTATCATTCTTGGAAAGTTCTCATTGTGTTAATATCAAATTTATAGGCATGGTAATGTCATATCTATGGGACATATATTTAGCTATAACAACAAAAGAAAGTATCATCTTTTTATAGAGTCTCTGACTTCCATTAAAGAGACATTGAGTTCCATGTTCAAAATAAAGCAAAATGTATCAGTTTATAGAATCAAATAAATCCAAATGCTAGAATATGAAAAGTAACGACCCAAAAAATCTCAAGTCAAGTATCAAATAGGTCAAAAGATAGGTCACGACATCCATGAATAGAGTTGTAGCCAAATTTTTTGGAGTGGCACTGGTAAAAGAAAAGAAGATATAAAGATTTACAAGTTGTATCCTGTAATGATCAAACCTTGATGAAGTTTGACCATGAAGAAATATACATGGGGTTTCTAATCAAAGCCACAATTACCAGCTAAAGACTAGGAAAGAGAAGTCATAGCCCTTTGTAGAGCTCAAAGACTATGAATATAGGAGAAAATCTTACCTGAAGATGTGGGCGGCCAGCAATGAAATCATCTTAGAAACCTCCATCAAAGTCCATATACTCCTCTTCAAACCCTCAATCCAAGAGGTGGCCTAACGAAAGAGCTATTAAGCACAAATGCTAAATATGTCCTATGGGGGAGTAATCTAGTAGTTTTGTAGCAGTTTCATGTTGCATTCGTGAATGTGTTTGTCATTTATGTCAACACATTGATTATACTAGAGATTAGTAGATAAGTAGACAATGTCTGAAGTAGCACACATGGAGTATTTCAAATTAAGTTATGTGGTGTTGAGGACATGTTCCTTATGGTGTCTTGATATCATGGATAAGAGAACGCACAAAAATTAAATTATTCATGTTAGTTATGATTAATCTAGTGGAAACTACATTCTGTGAGTGTTCTTGAGAAGAAACTTGTAATAATCTGATTATATCTCCTAACTAGGATAGAATCTAGACATGTGAAGTTATAAAGAGGTTGAAGACATTGTAAAAGTGACCTAGATAAGTCAGCATAGTTAGAGGTCACATGTGTGAAGATTTATTAAGTTTGAAAGCCAATAATTTTATGTGGTTATGGAAATATTATGTAATGTATTGTGTAATTGGTTAAGCTTAATTGGCTAACTCAACTATAAAATATAACACACCATATAAAGGAAAGACTTTTTTTCTTAATTTGGTGAAGAATATATGTATGTTAATTATGAATTATATGATGTCAAGTGAGCAGATCTAGTAGTGAGATATGGTGAAGAATTTGGAGCAGTTTTTGCACAAATAGATTCCAGAGAATGCATGTTGCTGAGATCAATAATTGTTGGTATTATTCTATTTAGATAATATAGAGATCATTTGGATAGTGTGTTTAGTGATCTTTCCCCTGAAACTATTTGGATAGTGGGTCCTTATGCCTTCCTTAACTCCTAATAGGTTTAGAATCTTTTAGTAGGGATTCAAAGTCTCCTAATAGGGACTGATATGTACTGAATGTAATTAATAAGACTCCTTATAGATTCCATCCTCTCACAAGGAATTTTTATATTCGTACATATTTTATGGGTACCATCCCCACTGGGGTTTACTCTCTGATAAAGAGGTTCCCTAGTTAACAAATTTGGTGTCATTGTGTATGATTATCTTTCTATGGTTGTTGTTTATATTGATTACATGTTTCATATTTAATAAGGATAATTTAAAATTTGTTTTTATCAGATAAATGATTCAACCCCTCCCCTCTCATTTATCTTGGTGGACTTTAATTTCTAATAATTGGTATCAAAGCAACAAGTCCTTGAAGGAAAAGTTTAACAGCTTAAGGAGATCTATGACAAGTCATTTCAGAAAAGAAATTCCTAAACTTTTGATGGAGTTAACTATGGTAGCTAGAAAGAAAAGATGAAGACACATCTACTGTGTTTAGGACCAAGATATTGGTTGATTACAAAGAATGACAAGACTATCATTAAAGAATAAAAAATTCAAGAATTCATTGAGAAATAAAGAGATCTATTCATGTGAAACATACTTTCCAAAGAAGCACTTTTGTCAGCTCTTCCAAAGAATGAATACAATCAGGTAAAAACTCTAAAGACATCTCATGAAATTTGGTTAGCTTTGGAATCTAATTTTGAAGGTGATAAACATGATAAGAGAATTAGATTAAAACATTAGATATGTTTATTTCAAGAAGAAAAGATGATGGAAGATGAATTTGTTAGAAGTTATATTGGTAGAATATCAGAGATTGTTCTAGGTATTTAAGCTTGTGAAGGAAACAAGACTGAAGATGAAATCATATTGAAGATCTCAAAAAATTTGACCCTAGTGTTTAAGAAGACAATGCAAATGATTGAACAAGTTATACCTTAAACTGATAAATTCACCAGAGAAAATCTTCTTGGAAGATTAGAAGCAGCGGAGATAGGTTTGAGATAATCTGGAGATTTTCCTAGAATTAAACTGCATCCAGCGCACTTAGTGTTTCCCCTACTTTGTCAAGGAGTGCAAGTGTCAATGGAGATTATGCCAGTAGTATCAAATATAAGACTGAAGAAGACAAAAATATTGAAGAAGGAATTGCCTTGCTTCTAAAAAGAGAGTCGTAAGGCAAGAAAATATTAAAATGTTAGACATGTCAAGAATATGGTCATTTTGCATCTAAGTGTCCTAGGAGGGTAAAGAAATATAGCAACTTTAAGCCTAGAAGACCTAAAGAATGTTATTATGCTAATGATGAAGCATTTGAAGCTAGCATTGAGAAATTTTTAAGTGAAAGTGATAATGAAAGTGATGATATAGGATTTGTTTCAATAAAAGAAGAAAACTTTGAAATTGAAGTTAGAGAAGAAAAAGTTTTAGTATATCAAGCTGAAAAGAAAACTGATTGGATCATAGATAGTGGTTGTTGACATCATATGACTAGCGATATGAAGAAGTTTATAAAGTTTAACAATTATGATGGAGGAATTGTTAGAGATGGAAACAATGCACCTTGCCAAATAAAATGAATAGGATCTATTACTCTTGATGGAAAGACTAACACTAATGATGTTTACTTTGTGGATGGTTTGAAACATAATCTTTTGAGTGTTGGACAGTTAGTTGACAAGGGATATCAAGTTTGGTTTACTAAGAAGATGTGTGTAATTAAGGATAAGAATGTTAAGATGATTGGAATAGGAGCAAGAACTAGAGGTAATGCATTTCAGTTGAATCCTACTGAGATGACATGTTTAATTACTAAAATTGATGATAGTTGGTTATGGCACAAAAGGTTTTGTCAGATGAACCTTGATAACATTGTGAAAGAAAGTTCCACATTCGCAGTAAGAGATTTTCCTAAAATTATGAAACCTACTAACATGGTATGCAAAGAATGTGTCATGGAAAAGAAGAAAATAAGCTCTTTTCCCAGTAAGAAGTTCACTATAGTAGAAAAACTGGAGATTGTTCATACAGATCTAAGTGGTCCCACAAGGACTAGAGGATTCTATGGTGAAAGGTATTTTATGATTCTTGTTGATGATTTTACTAGAATAATGTGGGTATCATTTCTTAAAGAAAAATTAGAAGCATTTGATAAGTTTAGATTGTTTAAGAACAAAGTTGAGAAAGAATCAGGAATGAAGATTAAATGTTTAAAATCTGATAGAGGTGGAGAGTTTGCTTCAAAATAATTTAATACTTTTTGTAAAGTGAATTTGGCATTAAGAGACATCTTTCAACCCCTAGAACACCTGAGAAAAATGGTATTGCTGAAAGAAGAAACATATCATTAACTAAGGTAGAAAGAGCTATGTTGTTTGAGAATGATGTAGCGAAGACATTTTGGAGAGAAGCGGTGAATAAAATAGTGTATACAATGAACATAGTATAGAATACAATAGATACAGACAAGATACCTTATGAATTATGGTTTGGACATGCACCATCAGTAAAATATTTAAATTTATTTGGAAGTAAGTGTTATATTAAGAGAGATGATGACATTGGTAAGTTTGACCCGAGAAGTGATCAAGGTATGTTTCTTGGTTATTCATTGAAGAGAAAAGATTATATATGTTATAACAAGAGAACTAAAATTATTGTTGAGAGCGCAAATATTGAAGTGGATGAAAAGTTCAGAATTCAGGAAAGAATACTTGATTATGATTCAGATGAACAAGTCTATCCTAAAGTTGATCAAGAAAATGTAGAATTGTTTTATGAAACTGACAATGATTTGCAAAATGAGATTCATGTCGAGGAACCAAGATCAGAACCTAGAGTTGAAGCAATAATTAAGATAGTAACACCTAATAAAAATATGATAAGGAATCATCCTGGTGATCAGATTATTGGAAGCAAAGAAAAGAGAGTTATGACAAGAAATAAGGTACAAGAAGAACTATGTTTGATTTCTCAAATTGAACCTAAGACTACTGATGAAGCTTCTAAAGATAAAAATTAGATTCAATAAATGAAGGAAGAATTAGATCGGATTAAAAAGAATAATACTTGGGAATGGGTCCCTAGACCTAAGAACAAAAATGTTATAGGAACTAAATGGTTTTTAGAAACAAGATGAATGAACAAGGAGAAGTTGTAAGAAATAAGCAAGATTGGTATGTAAATGATACTCACAGCAAGAAGGTGTTGATTATGAAGAAACATTTGCACCTATTGCAAGAATTGAATCAGTAAATTTTTTTTTGGCCTATACATCTTATAAGAAATTCAAAATGTATCAGATCGATGCGAAGTCAACATTTCTAAATGGAGAATTGGAAGAAGTCTACATTGAGAAGCTTGATGGTTTTCCTTTGACTCAAGAAGGAGACATGGTAGATGTAAACTAAACAAATCTCTATATGGACTAAAATAAGCACCTAGAACTAGGTATGCAAGATTGGACAAATATTTAGTAAAATTGGGATTTAATAAAGGCACCAAAGATAGTAATTTGTATCTAAAAGAAATTGAGAATGGTTTATTAATTGTAGTTATTTTTGTTGATGATATAATATTTGGAGGTGAAGATGAAGCAAGTGATAAGTTTGTTGATGAAATGAAGACAAAATTTGAGATGAGCATGATTGGAGAAATGATTTCTTTTCTAGGATTACAAATTGTGCAAAACAGTGATGGCATCTTCTTATCTCAGACTAAGTATCTGAAGGAATTACTATAGAGATTTGGTTTTGAAAATTGTAATCATGTTGGTACACCTATGGTAAGTGGCTATAAGTTATCTAGTACAGATGAAACTCTTGCAGTTGAACAAAGGAAGTATAGATCCATGATTGGAGGTTTACAATATTTAACACATAGAAGACCAGATATATCACATGCAGTTGGTATTGTTGCAAGATTTCAAGCTGATCCTAAAGAATCACATTATGCAGTAGTAAAAATAATATTCAAATATTTGAAAGGTACAATTGATTATGGGTTGTGGTATGATAAATCAAATGATTTTACCCTATGTGCATACACAGATATATATTGGGGAAGTAGTGTGGATGAAAAAAAGAGTACAAGTGGTGGATCATTTTTTCTTGGAGGAAGATTAGTTTCTTGGCTAAGGAAGAAACAATATTGTATCTCACAAAGCACAACAAAAGCAGAATATGTAGTAGCAGAAAATAATTGTAATCAGATAATATGGATGAAACAAATGTTGAAGGATATTGGAATCAAGTTCAATGAGACCATTATCATACATTGTGATAACACTAGTACATTAAGTATGTCTAAGAATCCTATGTTACATTCTAAGACAAAACATATAGAGATCAAGTATCATGTTGTAAGAGAGAAAGTTGCAGAAAAATAAGTTAGACTTGAGTATATCAGTACAAAGGAGCAAACTGTAGATATATTTACAAAGCCCTTGCCTAAAGATACATTTGATTATTTGAGAGGTATGCTTGGGGTTATTCCCTAGCCTAATTTTGAGTAGTGATGTAGAAAGTTGCATTAGCCCAGTTGTATAGAGCACTATCTTTTTTGGACTGTATGTTGATGCTTCCTCTATGGGGGAGTATCTTTGTTTTTGAGCTGAGTCATGAAGGAATCTTTGGTAAAAGGTATTTTCAAATAGTGTCTTTGGACATTCAAGCTTGTATTGATTGACATAGTGATGTTTACCTTGTCATTGATGTCAATGGGGGAGAAGCATACATGAATTTTTTTTTTAATGATTAATGAAGAGGATATGAAAAGTGAAGTATTAAGGAGAAGGATACATTTGATTGATTTGATGATTGATGAAGAGGATTTCAAAAGATATTACAGAACAATAGAGTTGCACTTTGGTATTCATGGAACTTTGATGTTTTTCATCTATGTTGCCATAAATGACAATGGGGGAGATTGTTAAGCATGAATGCTGAATATGTCCTATGAGGGAGTATTATAGTAGTTCTGTAGTAGTTGGATGTTGCATTCATGATTGTGTTTGTCATTGATGTCAACACATTGATTATACTAGAGATTAGTAGAGAACCAGACAATGTTTGAAGTAGTGCACATGGAGTATTTCAGATTAAGCTATGCGGCATTGAGGAAATGTTCCTTATGGTGTCTTGATATCATGGTTAAGAGTGCGTACAAAAATTCAATTATTTATGTTAGTTATGAGTAATCTAGTGGAAACTGCATTCTGTTAGTGTTTCTGAGAAGTAGCTTGTAATAATCAGATTATATCTCCTAACTGGGATAGAATCTGGACATGCAAAGTAATATAGAGGTTGAAGAAATTGTAGAGGTGACCTGGATAAGTCAGCATAGTCAGAGGTCACAAATGTGAAGATTTATTATGTTTGAGAGCTGACAATTTTATTTGGTTATGGAAATATTATGTACTGTATTGTGTTTTATATTTTGTACTTGGTTAAGCTTAATTAACTGACTCAATTATGAAATATTATGCATAGTATAAAGGAAGGAATGTTTTCCTTAATTTGTAGTAGAATATATGTATGTGAATTGTGAAGTATATGATGCAAAGTGAGCAGATCTAGTAGTGAGACTTGGTGAAGCATTTGGTATGGTTTTGGCATAGATAGTGGAGAGAAGACAAGCTGCTGAGATCAATAATTGTTGGTATTATTCTATTTGGATAAAAGAAAGATCAATTGGACATTGTGTTTAGTGCTCTTTCCCCTGAAGCTGTTTGGACAGTGGGTCCTTCTGCCTTCCTTAACTCATAACAGGGTTAGAATATTTTAACAGGGACTAAAATGTACTGAATGTAATTCATAAGACTCCTTACAGAGTCCATCCTCTCACAAGGAATTTTCATATTTGTACATATTTTGTGTGTACCATCCCCACCAGGGTTTACTCTCTGATCAAGAGGTTCCCTAGTTAACATATTTGGTGTCATTGTCTATGATTATCTTTCTATGGTTGTTTTTTATATTGATTACATGTTTTAGATTTAATAAGGATAATAAAAGTTGTTTTTATTAGATAACTGATTCACCCCCCCCCCTCTCAGTTATCTTGGTGGACTTTACTTTCTAACAAGAGCAACATGAATATCAAAATGGAAGTAAAAATGATGACTTTAAGGTTTCAATTCCCTATATCCACCAAATGAGATGCCTCTTGTGGCTTTCTTTTGTTTTAATTTTCTTTTCATCTAAAATCCCCATGGGTGCATACTCATTTGGTTCGAAAGTGATAATCTATAGTAGTAAGTTTTGACACTTCCACAAAAAGATGTAAGGAACAATGTTATTAAAATGATAATTTTTCATACTATTTTATTAACATTGTTTAAAAAATGTGTGGAATGTAGGCTTTTTAAAAGTAAACAATATGTATTTTGTTTTACATAATTTAATAAATATTAATACTAAATATATTATTTAATATTTTAAAAACTATTATTAAATTAATAATGTTATTAAGTGATTTAAATTATCTCTTAATAAGTTACATTATTAATATAATTAATATTTATGAAAATAATAAACTATAAATTAAGTATTAATTATTATAAAATTAATAAAAATAGTAAATGTCTTATAATTAATTTATCCAATCAATATCTCTGATATTTATTGAATAAATGGATTATAAACCATTTGATATTTATGATGCAAAATACCTTTAATAAAGTTAAAATGAGGTATTTTTGTAGAGTTGTGGCAAAATCTTAACTTCAAAGCTGTAGCTATTAAAGTATGCAGGGAGTTATTACATTTCAGAGGCTCTTTATGATGTGTTTAGAGGATAGGGATGCTTTTATGAGGGGGTATTTATGATGATATTGATGTGGCATGAATTTTAGGCCACTTTTATGCCTTTTTGAAGTCCTTTAAGGGGCTAAAAAATAGTTTGATTGACTACATCCGACCTAGAATTTATTTCTCATTTATGATGCACTTGGATTAGAAAAGCATAAGTATGAGTTAAAGGCTCATTGTTCATGAGTTCTTTTTCCCTTTGGCTTGATGCTTTATAAGATTTTATGAGTTCTTGGTAGAGTTAAAGTGTTTTTGTAACCCATTTTAGGGAGCTTATACATAAATTTGTAATACCTATTGGTTGTAATTTTTAGTTCGTGCCTTCTCCTTTTTATGTGTTTGTGTATCACATATTGATGCCTCAAACAAAAGAATATAGTCTTTGTAGGTTCAGAGTTTTTGTTGAGTCATTTCTAAATTGTGAGGACTTTTCTTCTCTTTTTAAGGACTACTATTTTAACCTTCTTACAAATTATTGATGCAAGGATTATGTGTTATTGAGTTGTGTAGGGAATATTTTTGTTACTGGTTCTATTGTGTGTTGGTTATCTGTTAAGTCTCAAATATATAGTTTGGTGCATCACCCTTTAGGAGTTAGATTTCACTTATATGCATCCTTTTACCCCTTTCATCTACAAAATCTTAGTTTAGTTAAGTTTAGATGAGTACCACAAGAACCAACTTTCTCTAGAGGTCAGCTTCCACTATCTGATCCCACAATCATGGAAGCTTTCCCATATTCACTGATCGGTCGAGTTTACTCAACAGGGGTGCACTATTTAGGTGATAACAATTTTTGGCACGCTTGGTGGAATAGTTTAGACCGTTTTAGTCCCAACATTTCCTTTTATTACTATTGTTTGGTCTATACAATAGTTTTTTCTTCCTTTAGAGGTACAAAAGAGACACATCTAACAACTCTAGAGGAATATCTATTGGTTCTAAGAAGATAAAGTAATAGTATGTGGAAAATAAAAACTTGGTTATTCTAGTTTTCAATGGTTTTAATGATTTATCATCTTTTATTAACGTTTTAGCATGTCTTATTTTTATGGAAGTATGCCTTACCATCTTCTTTTCCATGAAAGTACTCCCCATGTCCCATCTTACCAACCATATCAAGAAATATATGCTGCTAGATTTTCCCATAAAAACCAAAATAATAATGTGGAAGAAAATACACATCAAGTTCCATATGTTTACCACCCACCCACCCCTACTCAAATTCCATGGCATGCAGTGTATGCTCATCAGAAGCATCGAGAAAAGTATTTTATACAAAGTCAGTTTGGTTATGCACAAAATCATCTTTAGCATATTGAAAGCATAAGCATACAAGACATATTGTTAGGTTTTAAAGAGAAACTAAGTGAGGTTGAAAGAGAACAAGAATTTATCTTGCATTAGAATGAGTGGGCTTACTAGGCTTACCAATATAAGGAGGATATTGCGAGGGATTTGGCTACAGAGGAAGAGAAAGGAAGATTATTACTTGCTAGAGTCAAGGATCTAGAGGCTCAATCAACTCCTTGTATTCCTAGTTTCAAGATGGCTTCCCTTGAATCTACAAACTAGCCTATGAGGGTGGACATTCCCAAGTACAAATATCCAAGTTTTAAGCAAGGCCTTCCCCCATAATCCTCTATTAAGTTTGATCAATATGAAATTCCCAATTTTAAAGGACTCCATTCAGTGCAATAGAAGATAGTACCCATACATAAATAGTCCACCACTCTACAAGAGTAGTCTATTTAGGAGATTGTTATACCTCAAGCGACTCCTCATATTTCTCAAAATGCTTCCCCAAGTCAAGCTTCTCATCCTACCACTATTTTCCTTTACCCTTGAGGATCTATTCTTTACCAAGGAGGTTGGTTTGATGAGAAAAATAAGGGATTTGAAGAGGTAGAAGAACAACTTGTGGCTGATGAATTTTCATTTGATGAAGAAAAATGACAATTGGACTTGTTGTAGGATGATGAATATGATTAGTTGAAGCAGCAACATCTAGACAAAGAAGGTAGTCCTCAGTATGAGGTTTTTCCTTACTTATTTAATGAAATCCCTTGTTTTGTTGATGAGGATGGATAGGACACACAATTCTTACTATCAACATAAGTTTTGGAGGAGGAAAATGATGAATGTGTAGCTTGGTTGGATGAGTTACTATTACCCAAATTTTTCTATGCATCAAATTTGGCAAAAAACCATCCCCAGGCCTCTATTTTTATCTTGTCAAACACCCCAAAAAGGTTTCATGAGTCTACCTCTTTTCCCCTGGTCTCTGCAATATCTTTTAGGTCTTTGGCTAGTAAAAAACTCTTAGAAAAATTCATAAGCTAGCCGTTACCCTGCAAAACCCCTTTGGCCGCGTTATATTTTTATGTTACTTTATTCCTGATCACTTAAGTTCTCATATTTGTATGTGCATAAAATAATCCTTCAATTGCCAAGTCTCTGATTCCCAGTGATTAATCCCTTAACATTTATCGATCCTGCGAGCGGTTACCGTTTCAGTTTGCAGTCTTAGATCAGCAGCCAGGTCAAGATTCTAGATCTAACAGTTGTCGCATGATCTCATGGCCTCGAAAGATTCCATGAGATCTTCTGACAATTGTCAATCTTCCTACCTGCAGAGTTCATCTTGTCAGTGGGACCGGTGCCACCTCATCTTATTTGGCAGTTCCTGATTCATCGGTGGTGTCTGATTTGGTAGCTTGTCAGTGGGGCCATCTTCCTTGGTGGGTTACGTTATAACTTAATTGTGTGGTCATCATTATACCGGGGGCTCAAGATGTGAACTAGTTAATCTGGTAGTATAGCAATAGCCGTTAATCCTCCTTTGTCATCAGAGCTTCTGATAGTGGGTCTTGTGTTAGGGACAGTTGCAACCTGGATCTGTTTTGGTGGCTTGTGATTGGTTAAGGTTGAATATAGGTGGAAGGATGTCAGTGGGGCTAAGTATCCACAAATGTATCAAAAAGGCTAGGAACTAAGGCGGTTGTATGATCTCATAGAATCTTTTGACCCTATGGGATCATACCCCCGCCATTAGATCAGAATCTCAGGTAGTGGGTCTGATGTCAGAGGTATGCAACATGTATCTGAAATGGCATAGTTTGATTGGTGAGAGGGCTACGTGGTGGTTGTCAATGGGCCTGAGGTGTTAGGGGTTTCTAAATAGGTTAAAGCAAAAAAAGATCTTGCAACTATCGTTATACTGGAGATCCAAAAAAGCTCAATCATTATGATCACGGTATAGCGATAGCCGTTAAATGGTGTTCTCAAGGACGTGGGTGCAAGGTCTGTCAAAGATGTTGATTTACTCGCTTCTCATTGGTCACTGACTCCTAGGTGGCATTTGACTTGTCAGAGGGGTTTTAAACTATTTTAAAAGGTGCATCTGGGCCATTCATCTGCCAGAAGAGATTTCGCATTGACAACTATGTTTTAAAATGACCGGGCTAGCCTTTGATATTCAAATTTAAATATTTCTCTATAAAGGTTTTGCTGGGGTTTGCATTTTGTGGCCATGCATGACAAATGGGTAGCTAGAATTGAATTCCTTGAGAGAGTGAAGTTTGAGGGGATGATAATAGAGGATCTGATCATTAGCGCCATGGATTTTATAGAGTACCATGATGTGCTGAAAGCTTTAATGAGCTTGGTGCCACCTTTTGCAAGGTTAATCATTTTAAACCTAGATATCAGACCAGGATCAGATTTGGATGCATTCATGGCTTAGTGGAGTTGTAGGTAGGTAGATGGATCAAGGTTAATGTGTCTCCAGGTGGGCTTAGTACCAGGATCAACATGCAAAGAGAAGATATGATCTAATCACCAGTTTTCTCAGAGATTTTGATAATAAGTGATCAGTGTACCTTTAGGGTTTCATATCATTGATTAACCTTGTAACTCTAGTTAGGTTTTTGACTCCTGCCTGCATGCAGTTGAGTATGTATATAATGTATTTTTGGAGCTTTTAAGCTCAAAGTTGGACAATTGTAAAAGAATCTCATTTTTCTTAAAGGTCATCTATGGTATCTTTTCTACCCTCTAGCTTATATAGTTGTATTTCTCCCATTGATGAATTCAAACATTGCAAAGGTATTTTGTGATAATTCTTCATGTCCCTATGCTTCCTTGTCTAAGTTTATCTCTTAATGAATTGAAGTATATGATGTTTTCAGTGGTATCTTAGGGTTCCTGATCCCTCTTACTTTCTGTAACTATGTGTGTTATTATGTTTGATCTAATTTAGATGCTTTTGTGGGTATACTTCAGCCCCCTAACAATCTTGTCTCAATCCTACATCGAGTTGTAGAAGTGAATGTCTGCTTGCAGGTCATAAATTGTGTCTTATGTTCAGACCCTTCTATGAAATACTTATGCAAGCCTATTCAGTGAGTTGTGACCTATTAGACTTGAGCCTTTCATTGACTCTATTCCTCTATACTGAGATCCAAACCCTAATTTTAGTGTATCACCTAGTAGGTAGTTTGCTTTCAGTCATTTCCCTTTCAAGTACTCCTTTTATCCCTTTTCCTCCAAAGTTTACTTTTCATGTCTAGAAGCAGATTAAGGTGATTATCCAAGAGGAACCAGCCTAGAACTTGGAGGTCTCATCTTAGTTAGCAAAGGTCCCACAACCTAGAGATGATTCCCATGTTATACTGAGTTATCAAGACCAAGAGAGCTTGAGATAAAGGTGCAAACTTAGTGTATAACAATTCTGGCACACCTGGTAGGACAAAAAAGATCAGATTGAAGTTTAAAGTCATTCCTATTGGTTCATCTACAAAAGGATAAAATAAGTGCAGTACACAAGGAATATCAGTACAAGCTTAAGCTCAAGGATACCCCACCTTGGTGCTAGTGTATAACAATTCTGGCACACCCAGTGGGACTCCACAAGAAGTTCATTGTTCAAGATTATGTTATCTCTAATATATTGATAGCATAATACAGACTTGGAGAAGTTGTTTCTATCAAGTATATCTGGTGACTCCACTGATTTCAAGGATTAGGGCTAACCTTGTTCAAGGTTTATGAGAAAGATTGAGACTAGGAGCTCAAAGCCCACTAAATTTTTAGAGTTTCCCTCAAAAAGAATTCACAAAGACAGGTCAACTCAAAGAACATCCCCTACAAGGAGAGTTCAGTCTACACCTCTTGATACTTTAGAAGGGAGATCTTTTCCCTTTCACTCCAGAAGAAGAGGTAGATCTCTAACCAGAGATCTAGAAGAGGATTCAAATAAAGCAACAAATACAGTGCATATAGTTGTTAATCTTCAAATCACAGCTCCTACTATGGCTAGATAGTTTGCTTTTGCACCATTCAACCAAGGGAGCCCATTAAAATTTTCTCAACATCATGATGTGCCTTTGGTGGCACTTAAGAGTATACTTGATTTCATAGGTGAAGGATAGACAACTACTTTTGAGCACATAAGAGATGTGACCACCATTTGCAACATACACAACATTACTCAAGAAGATGTGGCCACAAAATTATTAGCAGCCTCTCTAAAAGGTAAGGCTCTAGAATGGTTTAGAACTCTAACTTTTGGTTCTATTACTTCTTGTGATGAGTTAGGGGATGCATTAAGTAAACATTTTGAGGATAAATCAGATAACTTGTCTCTAGTTGAGCAGTTAACAACTATTAAGAGAAACCCTCAAGAGAAAATGACAGATTACAATAGTAGGTTCCTCAAAACATGGAATAGAATTCCAGTTTCTATAAGACCATTAGCTGACCATGCCTTCTTATACTACTTGCAAAGTCTAAATGGTCAAGTTTCTATCATGATCCAGTCTATGGGTGGTACTTCTCTTCCCCAAGCCTTTGACATAGCTGTCAGGGCTGAAAATTATTTGATCCAAGCAGGCATGATTCCTAGAAGGCCTCCAATGCCCATTTTTCCTAGCCTTCGACCCATTGCACCTGCCCAAGTACTCCCATTTACTCCTATTCCCACCATAGCAACACCTCAATCTAGTACCAGTGGTCAAGAAAATTCTAAGGCAAGTTTCTCTCAAGAGCTACAAGAAATAAAGAATAGCCAAGAAAGTAGTAAGCAAGAAATGACCAACTTGTTGCAGACCTTGACTAAAGAGGTCACAAATTTGAAGAAGCAAGGTCAAGGAATTAGACCACCATTTCAGCCACAAGGCCAAGGTCCTAATCAACAATATCAGAATCAAGGACAACCTTATCAACAAAATAGGCCACCATACCAAGGAGGCTATCAAGGACAAAGACAAAGTTTTAATCAGAGACCATTCCAACCATATAACCCTGCACCTCTAAATTCTACAAATCTAGTGAGGGATATGGTTCCTAGCCAAAATAATATGGCCATAGAGAATGAATGGTGTTTTCCTTGTAATCAGCCTCACAATCAGGCTACATGTTCAAATGGATGGATGAACCAAGCTGTAATGGTTCAAAATGCCTCACAAGCTCAATCAGAGGTTTCATCCAGTGGGTCAATCCCTCAACAAGACTCACAAGGAAAAGAGACTGCTCTTTTCAATTGGGAGCAACCAGATTTCAATGGAGTCAATGATGAAGTTGCTTTTGTTGCCTATACAAGAGCAAAGAAGGCTAGATTTTCAAATAGGTGGAGCCCATCATGCCAAAGACACAACAAAGAGTACACATTGTGACACCTTTTAATATCATAGACAACATGAAGAAGGTGAATGTCACCATGTCCATGTGGGACTCTTTGGCTCTTCCAAGATAGCCTGAAATCTTGAGGAAGGCTATGACAGAAGTAGCAGCTCCTCAACCTGCAAAAGAAGCTGCAAAGCCAGTGTTGGTTAACATTGATCAAGAAAAGGAGGCTCCAAGTAGCAACTCCAAAGGAAATACCATTTAAGGTAGGAACTCAAAGCCATCTCCCTTTTATGTATCTTTAATGATTGGAAAATCTTTAGTACATAATTGTATGGTAGATAGTGGAGCTACTAGCACTGTAATGCCCAAGAAAGTAGCTGACCAATTAGGACTAAAATATGGGCCCTTCCAAAAGAAGGTAACCCATCTTGATGGATCCTCAGTCAATACTATAGGTGTGGCTAGAGATACCAGTCTAATCCTTCATGCTAGTCCTAATTTTTCCATCCTCCTTGTTATATATATTATAGATCTCCCTGCATTATTTGCTATATGTCTTTCAAGGGATTTTATAGCTAAGATAGGAGGCTACCTATCTTCTGACTAGTCCCACATGTTATTTCATACAAGGTATGAGACCAAGGTCACCATTAAATCAGAACCATTAGTAGCACACCATATAGAGCCATATGTATCCAATGCCATCAAGGTAAATTGCCCTATATTTGATGACAATGACTTCCAAACTAGTAGTGAAGCGAGCACAAAGATAGAAAGTATCCCTGATATTTTTCTAGATGAAAGAGCTTTAGAGACCCAAGAAAGTCTTGTTTGGGATTTTGGTTTGGGGAGTTATTTGATACAAGAGAGTGGAGCCATAGAGCCAAGCCCTCTCAAAGAAGACACTGATTCAGAGGGTCAGAACAATCAGGTTTGGGAATTCTTTTTTGATGGAGCTAGAAGTAGACATGGTTCTGGTGGTGGTGCTATGTTAGTGTCCCCAAAAGGAGAAAGGTAATATACTGCCTTTAGATTCAATTTCTCCTACACTAGCAATACTGCAGAGTATGAAGGCCTAGTCAATGGACTAGAGTGGGCTAGGAAAAGAGGGCTTAAGGCCCTAAAAGTTTATGTTGATAGTGAGCTAGTTGTCAGCCAAGTAAGAGGGATAAATGCAACCAAAAATGACACCATGAAAGCATACAAACATAGGGTTTGAGATGCAATTGAAGATTTCCATTCTTTCAATATTGTTGCTATCCCTAGGAAATTAAACCAAAATGCAGATAGGTTAGCTACTATTGGATCCCAGTATGATATTCCAAATAGCATTTCAAAAGAGATAGATCAATAGCATATCAAAGTGATTGTCAGACCCTCTATCCCTGATAATGATGTCAATTGGCAAGTGTTTGACAATGATGAACAAATTCTACAGTTCTTGTTTGAAGAAGATGTTTTTTCAGAGTACAATCAAGATAGGCTATCACAAAGCTATGGTGATCAGGTAATACAACTAAAGTCCAATAAGATGCCTAGAGGTCTTGTTACCTTAGAGACTATCTTCAACAAGGATGATGAAGTTAAGAACAAAGCTAGCCTGGTAGTCCAACAAGAACATTGTGTTGAACTAGAGTTGGAACCAAGTAAGAGTCTACAATTTGGAAAGATAAATACTGAATTGGAAAAGCAAGCTTACACTCAATTATTCAAAGAATTCAGTGATGTTTTTGCATGGAAATCTGAAGACCTCAAAGGTTTTGACCCTACTCTTTCTCAGCACACTATTGAATTAGAACCAAATGCCAAACTAGTGAGGAAAAAGAAAAGGCCTATTAACCCCAAGCTTGAGCCACTTATGCATAAATAAGTACTCAAATTTATATAAGGTGGTATCATCTACCCCATCCAGCATACTAGTTGGGTTTCCAACCTTGTTCCTGTCAGGAAGAAGAATGGGGAGCTGAGGTTATGTGTTGACTTTAGGGATCTTAATAGAGCCTCATTAAAGGACTGCCATCCACTACCTTCTATGGAACAAATCTTACAAATTGTGTCTCTGGATCTGAGAGATTTTCATTAGTAGATGGCTATTTAGGATACAATCAAATCCTGGTTAATGAAGAGGATCAATACAAGACTGCATTTACAACCAAGTGGGGAACCATGGCTTATCAAAAGATGCCCTTTTGTTTGTCAAATGCAGGTGCTACTTTTCAAAAGGAAATGGATATGGCCTTTAAGAGCCTAATGTAAAAATTTGTGTTGATCTACTTGGATGACATAACTATCTATTCAAAGCATGTAGTAGATCACATCAAACATTTGAGGAAGATCTTTGAAAGGTGTAGAGAGTTTGGGATATATCTTAATCCCAAGAAATGTGTGTTTGTAGTTCATGAAGGAAAACTATTGGGATATGTAGTATCCAAAGAAGGAATTATAGTGGATCCTAAGAGAATTGTAGCTATCCTAGAACTACCCCTACCACATAACAAGAAAAGTCTCCAATCTTTCATAGGAAAGATTAATTTTGTTAGGAGGTTCTTACCTAACATTGCAGATTTACTCAAGCCTTTGACAGCTATGTTAAAGAAGAGTTCAGTTTTTAGTTGGACCAAAGAAGGGAAAGTCAATTTCCAAACTATCAAAGAGGTCCTAACAGAAGCTCCTACCCTCTTAAACCCAAATTTCAATAAGAATTTTATCATTTATGCTTATGGAGGTCATGATGCCATATCTACAATGTTGACCTAAGAAAATTTAGATGGATTGGAGTAGCCTATTGCTTTCTTTAGCAAAGGTTTAGAGGAGTATGAATAGAGATACTCTTTTGTAGAAAAACATGTGCTTGTTGTGGTGAAGAGCCTTAAAAAGTTTAGATATCTATTGACCCATAGAAAGGTACACTTGAAAGTTACTCATCCAAGTGTCAAATAATTTTTGCTTTCCAAGGACCTAAATGAGAAAAGAGTTGGTTGGATCACCAAGGTGATGGAATATGACATTGATATTTAGACTACTAAGTTGGTTAGAGGAAGAGGCCTTTGTGAACATTTGGCATTAGATGAGAGCTCAAAGAAATTAGATCAATTGGATCCATCTCTAGTGGTACATGATACAGAAGAACAAGACAAGGAAACAAGCCGGTTGCCTAATATGATCAGTTATTTGAAGACAAGACAATGTCCTACAGATTTGGATTGACCAAAAAGAAGGTATTATAGGTTACAATCTATTCCTTTTGTGCTGATAGATGAAGTTCTTTTCAAGAAAGATCACAATGGTGTCCTTTTAAGATGCATAGATTCAGAAAAGGTAGCAGATGTCCTATTTGAATTTCATGATGGACCTTCTGGAGGTCACTTCTCTCCTAGGACTATTGCTTTTAAAATCATGAGGGCTTGATACTATTGGCCATCTATCTTCAAGGATAGTCATGATTATGTTAGGAAATGCATCAAGTGTGCCATGTTTGTAGGAAAAGAAAGGGTTGCAGCCTTGCCCCTATAGCCAGTCAGAATAGATCAGCCCTTCATGAGGTGGGGTATAGACTTCATTGGTATGATCAACCCTCCATCTAGTGTAGGCCATAAATGGATAATCACTGCAACAGATTACTTCACCAGATGGATAGAGGCAATTGCATTAAAAGAGGCCAATGAGAGTGCTATCCTAAGCTTTTATGATGACTTAATTCATAGGTTTGGCACTCCTAATTCCATAATATCAGATAATGCATTGGCATTCACAGGCCTCAGAATCTCAGAGTGGGAAATCAAGAATGGCATATATCTAAATACCAGTTCCAATTATTACCCCCAAGGCAATGGCTTGGCAAAATCCACCAATAAGAACTTGATTAGGATAATCAAGAAGAGTCTTCAAGAAAATTAGAGAGATTGGCATACTAAGTTGAGGTCTGCATTGTGGTTAGACAAAATTACCCCAAAGAAAATCATTGGTAATTCTCCTTATGTGCTAGTGTATGGTAGAGAGGCTAAATTGTCCATTTCAACTGAATTACTAGCTTTGGACCTAGCTACTCAGTATGCCCTATCTGATGAAGGAGATCCCTTGCAGGTCAGGTATGCTCAGTTGATGGAATTAGAAGAAGTCAGAGATAAATCAATGCAAGATATGGAATTCCATTAGATTCAAACAAAGAAGAATTTTGATAAGAGAGCCAGAGTAAGGAATTTCAAGGTTGGAGACATAGTCCTCAAGTGGGATGAGTTCAGGTCTAGACCTGGCAGGCACACAAAATTTGACTCCTTTTGGGGTGGACCATTTGTAATCATAGAATGCAAGGGCTCCAATGCTTTTCAACTATCAAATATGGAGGGAGTTCCCCTACCTATACCAGTAAATGTTTTCCACCTGAAACATTATTTTGAGGTTAATCCCTCTCTGTAGATTTTGTAAATGTGTTTTTCCTACTTTCTTCCCATTTTCCTAGGGTAGTTTCCTTCTTTTCAAGAAGTGCTCTAAGCATAGTTCCAGTTTTGTCTCCTTGTGAGAATTTTTTATTTTTTCTGACCCCATGCCTAATGGATGTTAAGGCCACTGATCCATGTCTAGCAAGCCAACATATAGCAAAAATTGCAAAAATGTTACCCAAATTTTCCTATGCATCAAATTTGGCTAAAAACCATCCCTAGGCCTCTATTTTTATCTTGTCAAACACCATGAGTCTACCTCTTTTCCCCTGGTCTCTACAATATCTTTTAGGTCTCTGGCCAGTAAAAAACCCTTAGAAAAATTCATAAACTAGCTATTACCCTGCAAAACCCCTTTGGCCGCGTTATACTTTTATGTTACTTTATTCTTGGTCACTTAAGTTCTCATATTTGGATGTGCACAAAATAATCCTTCAGTCACCAAGTCTCTAATTCCTAGCGGTTAACCCCTTAACATTTAGCGATCCCGTGAGCAGTTACCATTTTGGTTGGTGGTCTCAGATTGGCAGCTAGGTCAAGATTCTAGATCTGACGGTTGTCACATGATCTCATGGCCTTGAAAGATTCCATGAGATCTTGTAACGATCATCGATCTTCCTGCCTACAGAGTTCATCTTGTTAGTGGGACCAATACCACCTCATCTTATTTGGCAGTTCCTGATTTGTCAGCGGTGTCTGATTCAGCAGCTTGTCAGTGGGGCCATCTTCCTTGGTGGGTTAAGTTCCAACTTAATCATGTGGTTGTCATTATACCGAGGGCTCAAGATGTGAACTAGTTAATGTGGCAGTATAGCGACAGCCATTGATCCTCTTTTGTCGTTAGAGCTTCTATCAGTGGGTCCTGTGTCAGGGACAGTTGCAATGTGGATCTATTTTGGCAGCTTGTGATTGGCTAAGGTTGAATATAGGTGGAAGGATGTCAGTGGGGCCGAGTATCTGTAGATGTGTAAGAAAGGCTAGGATCTATGGTGGTCATATGATCTTATAGAATCTTCTGACCCTATGAGATCATACCCCCGCCGTTAGATCAGAATCTTAGGTAGTGGGTCCGATGTCAGAGGTATGTAACATGTATCTAAAATGGTACAGTTTGATTGGTGAGAGGGCTATGTAGTGGTTGTCAGTGGGCCTATGGGGTCAGGGGTTTCTAAAGAGGTTAAAGTGTGAAAAGATCTCATAGATATCATTATACCAAAGATCCAAGAAAGCTCGATCATTACAATCACGGTATAGCGATAGCCATCCAATGGTGTTCTCAAGGACGTGGGTGCAAGGTCTATCAGAGATGTTGATTTACTCGCTTTTGATTGGTTGCTGACTCCTAGGTGGTGTTTGACTTGTTAGAGGGGGTTTTAAACTATTTTAAAAGGTGCATCTGGGCCATTCATCTTCCAGGAGAGGTTTCGCATTAACGACTATGTTTTAAAATGACCGGGCTAGCCATTGATATTCAAATTTAAATATTTCTCTACAAAGGTTTTGCTAGGGTTTGCATTTTGTGGCTATGCATGACAAATGGGTAGCTGGAATTGAATTCCTCAAGATAGTGAAGGTTGAGGGGATGATAACAGAGGATCTGATCATCAGTGCCATAGATTTTATAGAGTACCACAACGTGTTGAGAGCTTTAATGAGCTTGGGGCCACCTTTTGCAGGTTTAATCATTTTAAACCTAGATATCAGACCAGGATCAGATTTAGATGAATTCATGGCTTAGTGGAGTTGCAGGTAGGTAGATGGATCAAGGTTAATGTGTCTGCAGGTGGGCTCAGTACTAGGATCAACACGCAAAGAGAAGATATGATCTGATCGCTGTTTTTCTTAGAGATTTTGATAATAAGTGATTAGTGTACCTTGAGGTTTTGATATCATTAATTAACCTTGTAACCCTAGTTAGGTTTTTGACTCCTACTTGTGTGTAGTTGCGTATGTATATAATGTATTTTTGGAACTTTTAAGCTCAGAGTTGGACAATTGTAAAAGAATTTCATTTTTCTTAAAGGTCATCTATGGTATCTTTTTTACCCTTTGGCTTATACAGTTGTATTTCTCCCATTGATGAATTCAAACATTGCAGAGGTATTTTGTGATAATTCTTCATGTCCCTATGCTTCCTTGTCTGAGTTTATCTCTTATTGAATTGAAGTATATGATGTTTTCAGTGGTATCTTAGGGTTCTTGATCCCTCTTACTTTATGTAACTATGTGTTTTATTATCTTTGATCTAATTTAGATGCTTTTGTGGGTATACTTCAACCCCTAACAATCTTGTCTCAATCCTACATCGAGTTGTAGAAGTGAATGTCTACTTGTAGGTCATAAATTGTCTTACGTTCAGACCCTTCTATGAAATACTTATGCAAGCCTATTCATTGAGTTGTGACCTATTAGACCTAAGCCTTTCATTGGCTCCATTCCTCTATACTAAGATCCAAACCCTAATTTTGGTGTATCACCTAGTAGGTAGTTTTCTTTCAATCATTTCCCTTTCAAGTACTCCTTCTATCCCTTTTCCTCCAAAGTTTACTTTTCATGTCTAGAAGTAGATTAAGGTGATTATCCAAGAGGAACCAGCCTAGAACCTGGAGGTCTCATCTCAGTTAGCAAAGGTCCCACAACCTAGAGATGATTCCCATGTTATACTGAGTTATCAAGACCAAGAGAGCTTGAGATAAAGGTGCAAACTTAGTGTATAATAGTTACCTTATTTTATTGAATGTAGTAATGAGGATACAACTACGTTCACATTAAAAATGAATATGGAGTAGAAAAAAGACATTAAAAATAATGATGAGTTGTTGTCTCCCACTAATCAGTGTAATAAGTAGGCCTTGAGCCATGAAGAAGGACATGACATTAGCCAAGTTTTGAGTTTTAAGGAGGTAGAATTCCACAAGATTGTTCAACAAGTTGATTCACAAGATTTTCTTCTTGAGGTAGATCTAGGAGTTCCCATAAGCTTCCAAGAAGGCCACCATGCTACTAAAAATATTCTTTTCAGAAGAGCAAGGAACATGTTGAAGCAGATGTGTTTAGGGATGAACTGGATATTTTTTGCCCAAACCTTGATACAAAATGAATGTCTTGTTAGCACGTGCAAAAAATTTCATGGCTCTAGTAATTTCCCCCTAGTCTCTGCAGTTGTTTTTAGGTCTCTGGCATAAACCCTTAGTTCAAATTTTTGAAAAACTAGCCATTGGTGTGAAACCCTTTGTCTTGCCCTAGCCCTGTTCTAATTTGTCATTACTTTTTGGGCCACTTAAAAATCCCTTTAACGCATGTGCTCAATCATTTTCCCCTTTTGTCGCATGATCGCGTGAACCTTTTTTATGTTACATGATCTTGTGACTAAAGGTTTTATACCCCCAGAGGCCTTTAATTTTCCTAAGTCCCAGCGCTAATATTTTTCTAAGTTAGTGTTTTAATATTTCCTATGTTCTAACTTCATTCTTTCCTGGGCCTGACCTTCTGATACCATCTTCATCCAACGGTTGTCACGAAAGCACAAGGGTTTTATTAGAGGCTTGCGCTTTTGTAATGATCGTTGATTTCTTTTCATGACATAGCCTTTCCTTGCAGGCGGGTCCATTGCTACATGTACACAAATGGAAAGCTTTGATTAGTCCATGGGTGAGTGACTGGATATGCTATCAGTGGGGCCAGGTTTTTTGAGGTTTAGTGGGTTGTGACACTTGTAGAGCATCAATGGTTGGCATGTAATCTGATGGGTTTTTTTGGACACATGCAAACTTAAGATAGCCATTGATCTCTTTCGGTGTCAGAGGATTGTTAGGGCAGGGTAAGATTCTTCATCTGATGGTTATCTTATGATCTGAATGAATCTTGAAGGTCTATGCGAAGATGAGACAACTGTCAATCTTCTTGATGTGGGCCCATTAAATTTCCTCAATGTTTTGGTGGTCCTGATAAAATGTTTGGCAGTTCCAACAATTTTCAATGCTTTTTGCTCATTCGCAAAATGAGATGGTGGTACTCTAGTTTGACTGGTGATTTAGTGAATGTGTATTCACGTAATTGCTAAACTATTTGGAAGATAGATAAAGTTCTTTGCAAACTAATGAAAGCCTTCAATTGCTGATTCACCAGATGTAGCTGAGATGAGTTAGGTTTCCTTTGTTTGCTAAGTCATGGAGTTAAAGGTGGGTTAAGTTTTTGATTGCGCAAATAGGAAAATGCTTTGTCACATATCTACTAGAGGTAAACCTGAGGTATCTGGATGGGTTGGGGACATAAAGCCCATGAAATGGAAGGATCTAATGGCCACAACTTAAAGTGTATCTGATTACAAATGTCAACCACCAATTTCCTACTGGTGCATGGAAATGACCATTATTTTTCAAATTCAAATTTGCAGAGGGTTTCTTAGTGACAGAAAGGACCAAAATTGAATTCTTTCATAGTTGGATTTGATTTGTTTGGTGGCACTTGTTGTTACAGTGTGGTCCAGGGTGTTCCATGATCATTTGCAAGGGTCTGTACTATGTTTCTTGTGCTCGAGGCATGCTGCAGGTGGCCAAACAGGTTGACATTTTGGTCATTTTTTTGGTTCTCAGTACCTTCTTAGTGAGATTATCATGATTGTGGATCACTCCAGGATTTTCTTTCTCCTGGTTGCCTGGGTTTCTTCCCCTATAATAAATTTGTGACCATTTCTAGTTGGTTGGGTGGTTGAAACCCTAACCCTAGTCACCTGAAGCTTGATGCATCTTCTTTAAGGATTCCAAGGTGACTAGTGGTGGTATATATTGTAGCTTTTTCGATTTAGTGAGGGTTCCAAAACTTTCTTTTTGGTCCTTCATTGTTGATGTTAATTCATTGAGCAAGGAGAGCCTGGACTTTGGGGCTTTTCCTTTGGCATTTTTTTGTTTTATAGTGTATTGATCCTAAATATGTTAATGAGAATGCTATTGAGTTTCAATCTTTCATTTGTGTATGTCTTCTTGTTTTGGTTCTAAGCTCATATATGTTAGTGTCACAAAGTGTATTAGCATATGGTAAACAAAGAGTATTGTGAAGTCATCTTTGAGTTCCTAACAAAGTTAGGATTAAAGTCTTTTAGGTGAGTTCAGTGAGTTTACAACCAAATAAGAATCTGATGTCCTTGTGTTTGAGGGAGAGGGGTAATAGGAAAAACATTTATCCTGAACTCAAGAGTTTTTGATTTAAGATCTTCATTTGATATATGTTATTAGGTGACTCTTTGCCCTTGGTTAAGGCACTAGTCCATTCTCTAGAGGTTGTCCATCATCAATCATACACACATTCAAATGATAAAATATTTAATCAATTGGTAAGGGTATAGTTGTATATTATTTGAGACTCCTTTGGAGAAGTGAGTCAAGGGTACACCCACCTGAGCATTATGGCTCAAAGTGTAGGAGGATCTCATTGTTGATCCTTGTTAATTGGCCCTCTTCCTTGTAGACTTTGGAGTGGTGATAGAGTCAAAGTTATATTAAATGTTATCCATCAAAGTATAAACCTACAAGTCGAAGATTATAGGGAACTCCCAATAAAATGGAGACTCTGCTAGGGAGAGTCTAGAGATAAAGGTTTTCAAAGTGCACTCTTGTTTTCCTGTTGTGTTTAGTTAAAGATTTCCCACATTGGTGGGTGGTGACTCAAAAGGTTAAAAAACCAGTGTCATAAGTTAAAGATGGACAAGAGAAGGAATACTAGGTCCTTTGTTAGAAAAAATTTGGAGGTCACTCTGGAATAATTACCTGGACAGGAGAAGAAGAGTTGGATCAGAAGGAATGGTGAGTCTACTAGTGCTCCCATAACAGAACAAAGAAATACCAGAGGTATAGCACCACATGTTTCCTCAAGTGAGGAATGTTCACAAGATAGAGTTTCTAGATCAGATGGTGGTTGCTCTAAAGATAGATTTTATGATACCCTAGAGGCTGTATTTCAAGACAAGGGTGCATTGCCTGCAAGTCAAGATGAACAAGCCAAAGAGATGGGTTTGGAGATTGATTTAGATCTTGATGAAGATAATTTTAGAAGAGAACCCATGAGACCAAGGCAAGTGCATTTCCCATATTAGCATCCTACTGATGTGGAAGTGTCATTAAGCTCTGAAGACAACATGATAGATCCACATGACCTAAATGCACTTAGGTTATAGTTGGCAGAGTAGGATGCCATACATAAGAGGTCACAAGAGGAGAGAGAAGCTAAGAAGGTGAATGCTCTAATAGAAAGGCAGTCTCTTTTAAGAAAGATTAATGAAATGAAGGAGAGAAACAAGATGCTTGCTTTTGCTCCTAGGGTGTTGCAGCATGATATTTTTGGTGATCTTGAAGCTCTTAGAAGTGAGTAGGAACACTTGTTACAAGACCATGAGTTTGATGAAGAGCGCGCTATGATTAGACAAGTGAAAATTTATGCTCCATTGCCTAAGGGTAAATGGACATGAGATCACTAGGCCTACTATAGTTATTAAGGAAAAAGGAAAGTAGAAGATGGTGGGTGTCCAAATAAGAAAACTAGTGACAATACCAAGGATTCCACCACCTAAATCAAATAGGGAGATAGAGATAGAAAGAAAAAGAAAAGAGGATGAAGCTCTTGCTTGAGAGTTGGAAAGAGTTGAAGTTGATGCTGCTATTGCAGAGAAAAGAAGAAAGATCTAGTTCTTGAGGGCTTCATCAGATAATGTTCATGGCCCCTCTGCTACTGAAGTAGGTATGCCATCTATGAACACTACTATTCCACTTAACAATGATACTACTAGTAATCTAACTCCTAATGTATCTACCAAATCATTTGTTGATCCTAATAGATAGTGAAATGTGCAAGTGGATGGGAATGTAGATACAAATAATAATTCTAGTGGGAACACTAGTTTAGGATTTCAAAGAAGACCTATGCAATTAGAAGGCTATAGGAAAATTAGTTTTGATTGGATACCAGGCTACCCAAATGCTTTTCCAAATGATATAAGAGATAAGGTACCTAAGTTTGCTGGTAATAATGCTATTAGTTGTGAGGAGCATCTTAGGCTATTTGTTGATATGCTTAATGATTATGAGGTTGAGCATGAGGATGTGGTCATGAAATTATTTGTTCAATCTCTAATCGGGGATGCTAGATATTGGTTTAAGAGACTTCCTCATAAATGTATCGATACTTGGGATTCCTTTGAGAGATGTTTTAAAGAGTAGTATGGTGATAGGCCTAAATCTAGTTTCATGTTGAATGGATTCAATACCATAAGGAAAAATTAGAACGAGTCTGCAGTTGAATTCAACATGAGATTTCAGAAGGGTATGCATAAGTTGTTCCAAGTTATGCGGTTAGATGACAATGTTTGTCTAACCACATGCTTCAATGCATTTGATGGAAAAATGGGGTACTTACTGAGGGAAAAGGAACCAAGAACTCTTAGAGATGTTTTTAGGATTACTGTCAATATTGAGAACAATATGAAGATATCAAGGAAATTGGGTGGGAAGAGAGATGATCCAAAGTTGTTTGGAGACAAGAAATACAAAAAGGAAACTGATAGGAATGTTGGAACTAGGAGGCAAGAAGAAGATAAATTGGATAAAGCGTTCAATTCATCAAAGGATTTGAAGGCACCTACAGATAGGAACATCAGTGCTCCCACCAATGAAAGGCCTCAGTTCAACAAAAATTTCAATAAGTAGAATAGATTGCAGAACTACCCCTACAACACCCAATGGAAGGATGACAAGCCTATTGTCCTTGCTACAAGAGGAAACAATGATAGAGGTGTCCCTAACCCTCTACAAAAGGCTCCAATAAATATCATGCATGACATACCTTGGTGTGTTGCATGCCAGTCCCCTCATTTTGTAGAGCATTGTGTGGTTGCACATTCTATGGCTGCAAATCAAGATTGTGGCAATGATGAGATAGATCAAGAAGAAGATCAAGATGATGTTGGATGCAACATGGCTACTTCATATCTAGGATATGAAGATGATTCTAATTTTGATGAAGAAGTAGATGTAAATGTAAAAAGAAACAATCAAGCCCTTTTTCATCAAGAGGTTTTTTCTGATAATGAAGATATTGATAAGGAGATATGTAACATGAACTCTTCTTCTAAGCCAGTAAATTTAAGAAGAACTTCTAGAGAAGAGATGGATAGGATTACTACAGAAATGATTGCCCAAGTGCAAACTAAAGGCATGGTGGCAAGGAATACAAATGAGAAAGCTATAGGAATGTTTGTAAAGAGTACCAACTCTAGAGAGCCTAATGAGAACAAATCAAAAGGTGATCACATGGTGAAATTCAAGAATCTAAAAGGTAAGAATTGTGAGCCTAAGGGAGTTGGAGTTGACAGATTTTCTAGTGAGATTGAAAAGCCAGTTAACACAATGGCTAAGATTGAAAAAATGAGGATGGTCAATACACCTAATGTATTAGATAAGAAAAGAGATGCTAACGTAGTGCAGATTGAGATTCCTTCCTCTACTCCTATTGATATGTTAGCTGTATTGTCCTAGATTATAGTTAAGGTTCCATTGTCAGAATTGTTGAGGATCCCTGAACACAAAGATAAAGCTATTACATGGGTAGATAATGTTCATAACAATAATGTTGCATGCAATGGATCTCAGGATAAAGCTTTGAAAGGTGTTGCTACTCAAGGAATTGTATCTCAAATTCCTCCTCTATATTTGGATAGTTTTGTCAATTCTAGCCTTGAGAACATTGATCCATTCTTTTTAAGTGTGCTTGTGAATGGAATGAAATTAAGAAATTGTATGATGGATAGTGGTGCCTCTAATACTATTATGCCTTTCAAGATTATGGAAAAGTTGGACCTTAAAGTTGATACAGTTCAAGGCAGATGTTGTGCAATGGATCAGAGGGAGGTACCAGTCATTGGGACTATTAATGCAATGCCATATAGGCTGGTAGCATATCTAGAGAAAGAGCTAACAATGAGTGTTTTGGTGGTGGACATCCCTCCTCATTATGGGATGCTACTATCTAGAAGGTGGAGTGCTGCCATGGGTGGAAGTTTACAGTGTGATCTTTCGTATGCCACTTTCAAGATTGATGATTAGTTTGTCAAGATTGATCGAGAGCCAAGAGTATGTCACATGATTGAGAGAAATATTGACAATGAAACTACATGTTTTGTGGATACTGATATTAATGCTTTTAGGGAAGAGATCCCTGTACTTGAGAAGGAACCTATTTTGTCACCTATCTTTGTTGAGGTAAGTGTTATTTTTGTGAAGGGTGATTTGTAGGTAATGTACTTTGATGGTGCAAATTGTAAGAATGGAGCAAGAGTAGGAATTTTACTTATTTCTCCTAATGGAAAAACCTACAAATTTTCTTTCACATTGAATTTCTTTTGTACCAACAATATAGTAGAATATGCGGCATTGTTGTTAGGACTAAGGTTGGCACAAAAACATGGAATTAAGTGTTTAAGTGTTGTTGGTGATTTTGAGTTGGTAGTGTCCCAAGTCAGGTCAATATATGCTTCCAAGAATAAAAGGTTAAAACAATATAGGAATGCAGTTTGGGATTTGATTGAACATTTTGATGCCTTCAATATTGAGTGGAAGAATAGGAGTAACAATAAGATGGCTGACTTTTTAGCCAATATTGCAATCAATCCCAATGATATTACTTTTGCTGGTATCTCTAAAGTTGAAATTCAGGCTAGGCCTAGTGTACTAGATAATGTTGAGAATTGGCAAGTTTTTGATGATGATAATGATATCTTGAAGTTTATGAGTTGTGAAGATTAGTATCATGGTCAGGAATTTGATTGTTCAGCCTTGGTTGAGTCAGTAGAAGGAAAGGAGGTTGTCTTTAGCAATGAAGTCATTCAACTTAGAACTAACAAGGTGCCCAAGGGGCTTGTTGTTTTGGAAACTATCTTTGATAACCAGGATAGAGTTCAAAAGAATATCAAAGGAGAAGGTCATGCTGATCTAGAGGACATAAATCTTGGGACACATGAGGCACCTAAGAAGGTGTACATTGGTAGGGACATGTCTCACAATGTGAGAAAATCTTTGATTGAGTTATTGAGAAAATTCAGGCATGTTTTTGCATGGTCATATGATGACTTGAAGGTTTATAGAGAAGATTTGTTTCAGCATATTATTCCTTTGAGAGAAGATGCTAAACCTTTCAGGAAAAAAAAAGGGCTTATCAATCCTACTTTGGCACCCAAGATGCAAGAAGAGTTAATGAAGTTAAGAGATGCTGGCATTATCAAGCCTATTAGGTACTCTTCTTGGGTTTCAAACCTTGTTCCTGTGAGAAAGAAGAATGGTGACATCGGGCTTTGTGTGGACTTCATTAATTTGAACATCAGCTCATTGAAGGATAACTATACAGTGCAAAGGGTAACCAGATCAGAATTGATAACTATCAGGCTATGCTGCAAAGGGTAACCAGATCAGAATTGATGTCTATGATGGATGGTTTCTCTGGTTACAATTAGGTAATTGTAAAAGAATCAGAGAAATTCAAGACAACTTTTACAACACCTTGGGGGACATATGTTTAAGTGAGAATGCTTTTTGGTCTCGTAAATGCTGGTGCTACTTTTCAAAGAGCAATGGATATTGCTTTTGTAGATTTTATCAATGATTTCCTTGTTGTCTATCAAGATGATTTAACTACCTATTCCAAGAAGGAAAAAGACCATTGTACTCATTTAGATAAAATATTTGTGAGGGCTTTGGAATATGGCATTTCATTAAACCCAAGGAAATGTGCATTTGGTGTCACTGAAGGTAAGTTGCTTGGCCACTTAGTTGGGAAGCAAGGAGTGAGAATTGACCCTGAGAGGGTAGCAGCTATTGATAAAATTCAAAGGCCAAAAAATGTTAAAGGGATTCGGTCCTTGTTTGGTCAGGTAAATTTCTTGAGAAGGTTTGTGACAAATTTTGCAAAGGTTACTAGACCTATTTCTAAGATGTTGAAGAAGGGATTTGCAATCAATTGGGAGGGTGAGCTTGATGAGGCTTTCAAAAATATCAAGAAGGATATCAAAGATGCACCAGTGCTTAAGCCACCTAATTATAATGTCCCAATGCACATCTTTTCCTTTGCATCTTTTCACACTATTTGTATATTTTTGTTGCAAAAGAATAAGGATGGTTTTGAGTAGCCTATTGCATTCTTCAGTAAATCTTTGCAAGCTACTGAATTGAAGTATGACATAAATGAGAAACAAGCATATGCACTTGTGAAGGTAGTCAAGGCTTTTAGGTGTTACTTGATGGGGGTAGTTGTGATTGCTTTTGTGACAAGTGTAGTTGTAAAGGATATTTTCTCATAGTAGGAGGTGTCTAGGAGAAGATTCAGATGGATCAATAGGATCCAAGAATTCAATGTTGATATCCAAATTACCAAATTGGTTAGAGGACAAGGATTGGCAAAACTGATGGCCCAATCCAATCTTGATGCAAATCAGGTAAATCATTCTGAAATTGATTATACATGTGCTATGGATGATTGTATTTGGTATCATGATATTATCTATTACTTGAGAAATATGAAATGTCCAATAGGAATGAATGATAGTCAGAGGAGTACATTGAAATTATAGGCCATCAAGTATGTAATTGTGAAATGTAAATTGTATAGAAAGAATTTAGGTTGCATACTTTTGAAATGTGTTGATGAAAAGCAGGCTAAAAAGTTGTTAAAGGAAATGCATGAGGGAGTTTGTGGTGGGCATTATATGGGTAAAACAACTGCTCATAAAATCTTGAGAGTAGGATTCTGGTGGCCTACAATCTTCAAGGATGCAGAACAATTGGTAAGGAGGTGTGATGCTTGTCAAAGGTTCTCTGGTAAGCTTAAATTTTTAGGTAATGTCCCATTAAAACTAGTAGAAGTATAGCTCCTTTCCAACAATGGGGAATTGATTTCATAGGGGAGATACCAAACAAGTCAAGTGGAGGACACTCATGGATCTTAGTTGCCACTGATTACTTTACAAAGTGGGTAGAGGCTATACCTACAAGAAATGCAACTAGTAAGGTGGTAATTGATTTTCTGTTGAATAACATTGTTACAAGGTTTGGTTTCCCTGAGAGAATAGTAAGTGATAATGCCATGTGCTTTAGGTCCTCTGAATATAAGGAATTCTGCAAAGGTTTAGGAATTCAGATTTTTAATTCCTCACCTTATCATCCATAAGGAAATGGACAAGTAGAATCTACTAATAAGAGTTTGATTAAAATCCTAAAGAGGATTCTTGAAAAGAATAAGAGAGCATGGAATTCAAAACTACCATTAGCTGTATGGGCTGATAGGGTAACTGTGAAGAGGGAAATTGGTTGTGCACCATTTGGCCTAGTATATGGGATACATGCAAGAATGCCTCAAAATAACTTATTGGAAATGTATAAATTTGTTCAATTTTATGATGATGATATAGATGATGAGATGCAATTGAGAATTGAGGACCTCATTAGGTTGGATGAAACCAGAAGAGAATCAATTGCAAGAAATGCCAAATTACAGTTACAGGTTAAGAATTTGTATGACAAGAAGGTTGTTGACAAGAAGTTTAAGCCTGGTGATTTGGTGTTAAGTTGGAATTCTAGATATGAGGATAAAGGAAAACATGGTAAATTTGATCCCATCCGGTTAGGGCCATATCTAATTCATGAGAAATGGGGCCAAGATTCATATATTGTGAAAGAATTGAATGTTGAAGTTCAGGAATTGCCAGTTCATGGACAATTCTTGAAGAAATAGTTTAATTGAAGGTATTCTATTTTCCATGAATAGTAGTTAGGTCTGTACATTCTATAAATTTTTGTAAAGTTGCCTGCCCCTATCCTATTTTGTCTTGGTCTGTAGGGTTTTGGTCTTGTTGGTCTCTATTGTCAGTTTTTCTAGTGGGATGGTCTGCTTTAAACTAGTGATTCTAGATCCTTGCTATGCCTGCAGGAGGCATACATCCCCAAATAGAGCCACTGTTAGCATGTGCAAAAAATTTCATGGCTGTAGTGATTTCCCCCTGGTCTCTACAATTGTTTTTAGGTCTCTGGCATAAACCCTTAGTTCAAATTTTTGAAAAACTAGCCATTGGTGTGAAACCCTTTGTCTTGCCCTGGCCCTCTTCTAATTTGTCATTAGTTTTTGGGCCACTTAAAAATCCCTTTAACGCATGTGCTAAATCATTGTCCCCTTTTGTCTCATGATCGCAAGAACCTTTTTTATGTTACATGATCTTGTGAGTAAAGGTTTTATACCCCCAACGACCTTTAATTTTCCTAAGTCCCAGTGCTAATATTTTCCTAAGTCAATGTTTTAATATTTCCTATGTTTTGACTTCATTCTTTCCTAGGCCCAGCCTTCTGACACGATCTTCATCCAACAGTTGTCACAAAAGTGCAAGGGTTTTGTTAGAGGCTTGCACTTTTGTGATAGCCGTTGATTCCTTTTCATGATGTAGCCTTTCCTTGCATGTGGGTCCATTGCTACATGTACACAAATGGCAAGCTTTGATTGGTCCACGGGTGAGTGACTAGATATGCTATCAGTGGGGCCAAGTTTTTTGAGGTTTAGTGGGTTTTGACACTTGCAGAGCATCGATGGTTGGTGTGTAATCTAATGGGCTTTTTCTGACACATGCGAACTTAAGACAGCCGTTGATCTCTTTCACTGTTAGAGGATTGTTAGGGTAGGGTAAGATTCTTCATCCGACAATTGTCTTATGATCTGAAGGAATCTTGAAGGTCTATGCGAAGATGAGACAACTGTCGATCTTCTTGATGCGGGCCCATTAAATTTCCTTAGTCTTTTGGCAGTCTTGATAAAATGTTTGGTGGTTCCAACAATTTTCAATGCTTTTTGCTCATTTGTGAAATGAGATGGCAGTACTCTAGTTTGACTGGCAATTCAGCGAATGTTTATTCGCGTAATCTCTAAACTATTTGGCAGATAGATAAAGTTCTTTGTGAACTGACAAAAGCCTTCAGTCGCCGGTTCGCCAGATGTAGCTGAGATGAGTTAGTGTAAGAATTTGCCTAAGACAAAGAGTAGAAACCAAGATCTAGAAGTTCAAGAAATAGCACAAGAGAGACAACTATGATATGATCAAATGATCAAATAATGAATAATAGATTGAATGAATTAATTACATACAATGTAGGAGTGCCTAAATATATAGGCAATGCAATAAGACTACATGATAAAGAGATGATAAGATATCACCCACACAAGGTGGAATCACATGTCCACCAAAGGTGGATCATCCTCCATTGTACATGAAAGTATGTGCAACATGAGAGGATGATAATGTGATAAGAGCACTAAAGGTGGATCTCACACACAAAGAGGTATGTGATGACAACTATCACACCTAAAGTGGAGATTCTCCTAACCATGTGCTAAAAAGAAATGCAAACTCCTAGGTGTCACAATGACAACTAATATGCAAATGCATTATCCTGAGTAAACTTAAGTAAAGTGTAATTAGTAAATAGTGAATTACACCAATAGTTAGGTTTCCTTTGTTCGCTAAGTCGCAGAGTTAAAGGCGGGTTAAGTTTTTCATTGTGCGAACAGGAAAATGCTTTGTCGCATATCTGCTAGAGGTAAACCTAAGGTATCTAGATGGGTTGGGGACATAAAGCCCATGAAATGGAAGGATCTAATGGCCATGACTTAAAGTTGATCTGATTACAAATGTCGACCACTGATTTGCTACTGGCACTTGGAAATGACCATTGTTTTTCAATTTCAAATTTGCAGAGGGTTTCTCAACGACAGAAAGGACCAAATTTGAATGCTTTCACTGTTGGATTTGATTTGTTTAGTGGCGCTTGCTGTTACAGTGTGGTCCGAGGTGTTCCATGATCATCTGCAAGGGTATGTACTATGTTTTTTGTGCTCGAGGCATGTTGCAGGTGGCCGAAGAAGTTGACATTTTGGGCATTTTTGTGGTTCTCAGTACCTTCTCAGTGAGATTGTCATGATTGTGGATCACTCCAAGATTTTATTTCTCTTGGTTGCCTGGGTTTGTTCCCCTATAATAAATTTGTGACCATTTCTAGTTGGTTGGGTGGTTGAAACCCTAACCCTAGTCACCCGAAGCTTGATGCATCCTCTTTGAGGATTCCAAGATGACTAGTGGTGGTATATATTGTAGCTTTTTTGATTTAGTGAGGGTTCCAAAACTTTCTTTTTGGTCCCTAATAGTTGATGTTAATTCACTAAGCAAGGAGAGCCTGGACTTTGGGTCTTTTCCTTTGGCATTTTTTTGTTTGATAGTGTATTGATTCTAAATATGTTAATGAGAATGCTATTGAGTTCCAATCTTGCATTTATGTATGTCTTCTTGTTTCAGTTCTGAGCTCATATATGTTAGTGTCACAAAGTGTATTAGCATATGGTAAACAAAGAGTATTGTGAAGTCATCTCTGAGTTCCTAAAAAAGTTAGGATTAAAATCTTTTAGGTGAGTTCAGTGAGTTTACAACCAAATAAGAATCTGATGTCCTTGTGTTTGAGGGAGAGGGGTAATAGGCAAAGCATTTATCCTGAACTCAGGAGTTTTTTATTCAAGATCTTCAGTTGATATATGTTATTAGGCGACTCTTTGCCCTTGGTTAAGGCACTGGTCCATTCTTTGGAGGTTGTCCATCATCAATCACACACACATTCAAATGATAAAATCTTTAATCAATTGGTAAGGGTATCGTTGTATATTGTTCGAGACTCCTTTGGAGAAGTGAGTCAAGGGTACACCCACCTGAGCATTAAGGCTCAAAGTGTAGGAAGATCTCATTGTTGATCCTTGTTAATTGGCCCTCTTCCTTGTAGACTTTGGAGTGGTGATAAAGTCAAAGTTATATTAAAAGTTATGCCCTATGACCTTCTTCTCCACAGTGAAAACATGTTCCATGGAAGCCACCTCTTCCAGATCCTTGTCCTCTTCCTCTTCCTCTCTGATCTCTATTATTCTGATCCTGGAAGTGATTGGAATTATTTTCTCACTGATTTTGACTGCTACTGGCCTCATCCTTCTTTTTCGGATCTTCATTTCAGCCACAATATGACCATCCACCAGATCATCCACTGCGACCTCTTCCGTTTTGTCTGCTCTCAAATTTCTTGTTCAGCTTTTCCTCTACTTTTAGGGTAAATTGGTATGCCTCCTCAATACTGTTCATTTGAACCAGATTCAACTCCTCCTGAATGCTTGGCCTTAACCCATTAAGGTATCGGGCAACTTTCTCCTTATCAGCTTCGTCATGGCCTGTTTTGATGAGGAGTCGATAGAACTCCTCTGTATACTCCTGAATAGATTTTCCTGCTTGCTTCAAACTTTGCATTTTCTTCAGTAGGTCAAGCGCATAATCAACAGGAATGAACTGTCGCTTCAATTTTTCCACCATCTGATCCCATCTTGTGATTTTATCTTTCCCTCTTCTATTTTGCTCCAATTAAATTTCTTGCCACTAGATCTTCGCATGACCTTTCAGTCTGGCCTTCACAAATTTGACCCTATCAGGATCCTCAACATCTTCATACTCAAAATATTCCTCACATTCATTGATCCAGTCGATCAATTCCTCTGGGTTAAGATTTCCAGAAAATGTAGGAACCTCAATCTTAGGTCTTTTCCCAATTTTGGAAATCGCCCAAAAAAGTCCTTCTTCCTCCTGGTTCACAATTTCAGCTTCTCCTTCTTGATATTCTTTTTCGGCTTCATCCTCACTTTTGTCTCTGACATTAAGATTCATTCCTCTACGAATCTCTTCTTGTAATGCTCGCACTTGTCTCTGCAGCTCTCTAACCTCAGGTGTTACAACACCAGCTCTTCCGCCATGTTCCCTTCGTGGAGGCATTTTCATGTTCTCTAAACTGCCTCACAATCGGCGCTCTGTTTACACACTCAAGAACTCCTGCTCTGATACCACCTGATGAAGGGTGCTCCCCTTAATACCACAAACACATAACATATATAGAGAAACAACAACAATATGCAAGAACAGAAAATTAGCTTCTTATTATCTCCACAAATGTGAAATTACAAACTTTCAGAATTACAATATGCAAAGCCCCATGGGCATTCCCTTACAATATTCTGTAGGAAAAAGCCTCGAATTATTGCCCAGATCTACTACCCAGAACTATTCTGAACTGCCTAAGACAATAATACAGCCTTCCTTATATAGATAATTTTCCATCACCTGGGAAGGTTCCAGAATTTTAGCCAATAAAGCCGACCAACTTAGAATTATTTTATTTTACATTTTATTACATTATAGTCAGCTCAAGATAACCTTTGAAACCCGAACAGAAATTTTGAAGAAAATTATTTTTCGCCATTTCAGGTGGCCTAACTTCCGAAGACCACAAGTCATCACCAGTTGACCCGCTCGGCTATTATAACCCCATTTCAGAAATGCCATGAAGCGCTCTACAGGCTTGACCCGTGCAAGCGCCCGTCACCCAAATTTTTGACCTCATCTAGGGCCTCTAAAGCCTTCAAAATTGAGTTCAAAGTTTCTGTACCTTGCTGCCAATACCGAAAATCTTCAATATCTTCCAATATACACTTGATCTGGCAATGAAACTTTACTGGCAGACTTATATGACCAAAATGAACCTCCAAGAAAGAAATCAGATCATTCTGAGCACATACAAAAATTATCAAAAATAGTAACTTTCCATAAATAACAGCTCTGCACAAAATAGCCCTTATTGAATATAAAAATAGAAATATTTTTGGGTGATGCAAGATTGCTCTTACACCCAGGATGCTCCTGCATCAGACACCCGGGGTAATTTGAGAAGTGACCCTGTCACGACTCAGGCGTGCTGAGGAAAACCAAGACGGTTAACCTCCTCCTTTGTTAGCCATGATGAATCTTCAACAAGTCATCCTTTCCATTTGACCAAATATTCTTCATATATCCTATTCCTTGTGCTTCTGCCAACACGACTGTCCAGTATGTCTTCAATCTCCTTGATATCTGAACTGGTTGCTGGAATATTCCACTGTGCTGCTGCAACCTCATCTTCAACACCTCCTTCATCATACTCTATCAAATCTAAAATGTTAAACACTGGTGAAATATTTAGCTCGGTAGGCAATTCTACCTCATATGCGTTTCCTGAATCATGTTTCTTCAATATCCTGCATGGTCCAAACTTCTTCATTTTCAGCTTGTTATATGTACTAACTGGAAATTGCTCCTTCCGCAAATGAACCATGACTTCATCACCAACCTGAAATTCTTTATACCTCCTTTTCTCATCTGCCTTAGCCTTATACTGTGCGTTCATCTTGGTAATATGCTTCCTCACCTCCCCATGGATGTTCTTCAAGTGTTCTGCAAAATCTTCAGCTTCAGCACTACTTATTTCTCCTTTATCTATCTTCCTCAATTCAGATGCATTTCATGGACTACTTCCATATACAATCTGGAATGGTGATTTACCAGTGCTCCTATTGACAGAATTATTGTATGCAAATTCAGCCTGTGGTAAAATCAAATCCCATCCTGTTGGCTTATCTCCAACCAAACATCTCAACAAATTCCTCAAACTCCTATTCACCACCTTTGTCTGTCCATCAGTCTATGGATGATGTGATGAACTGAACTTCAAATCTATCTTCAACTTCTTCCACAACGTACGCCAGAAATATCCAACAAACTTAGTGTCCCGATCTGAAACTATGGTCTTTGGCAAACCATGAAGTCTCACTACTTCTCTGAAAAACAATTCTGCTACATGAACAGCATCATTAGTCTTCCTGCAGGGAATAAAATGCACCATCTTTGAAAATCTGTCAACTATGACAAAAATTGAATCATGTCCCCGCTGTGTCCTCGGTAAACCAAGAACAAAGTCCATGCTGATATCCTCCCAAGGCTTCTCTGGTATAGATAATGGCTGATAAAACCCTGTATTCTGCTTCACTCCTTTCGCCATCTGCCATACTCTGCAACTCTGTACAAACTTCTTCACATCGTGCTGCAATTGTGGCCAATAATAATTTTCACTAACCAAAGAAAGGGTTTTGTCATGACCAAAATGTCCAGCCAATCCTTCGCTATGCTTCTCCTTGATGAGATTCTCCCTCATAGAACTTCATGGAATGCACAACTGACTCCCTCTGAATAGCATATCATCTTGGATGATAAAATTCAGCCATTTCATCCTGTCTAGAGTAACAGGTTCTGTACAAGCTTTCCAAGCTTCACCAAAATCAGGATCCTCTGGATACAAATTCTTGAGTTCCTTGAACCCAACAACTTTAATCTGCATTTCTATCAGCAATAGTTGCCTTCTGCTAAGAGCATCTGCAACCCTATTAGACTTTCCACTCCTGTGTTTCAAAACAAATGTATAACTCTGCAAAAAACTCAACCCATTTCAAATGACTTTGATTCAATTTTCCTTAACTATTCAAATATTACAAAGCTTGATGATCAGTATACACTACAAACTCCTTAGGAAGTAGATAATGTCTCCACTTCTTTAATGCCTGAACTATAACATAAAATTCTTGATCATAAACAGAATATTTCCTCTTGGCATTATTTAACTTCTCACTGAAATAAGCAATAGGTTTACCTTCTTGGCTCATAACAGCTCCTATTGCAGTACCACTAGCATCACAATCTACTTGAAACACCTTATTAAAATCTGGAAGTGCTAAAACTGGTTGTTCTGTAACTTTTTGTTTCAACAATTGAAAACTGTTTTCTGCCCCATTATTCCACTTAAACTCTTTTCTATCCCCTCTCATTGTTTCAGTCAAGGGTCCACAAATATTGCTAAAATTTTTGATAAACTTTCTGTAAAAGCTAGCTAGACCATGAAAAGATCTTACCTCAGTAGCACTCGTCGGAGTAGGCCATTCAAGGATAGCCTGTACCTTCTCTGGGTCTATTTTTAGACCTTCTTCTGAAACTACAAATCCCAAATACACCAACTCTTTCTTCACAAAACTGCACTTCTTCAAATTAATCAACAATTTCTCTTCTCTCAACTTCTCAAATACCATACGAATATGCATCATATGCTCATCCAATGTCTTACTAAAGATCAAAATATCATCTAGGTAAACAATAACAAACTTACCCAAAAAAATTTTCAGAACCTCATTCATGAGCCGCATGAAAGTGCTCGGTGCATTGGTTAGCCCAAAAGGCATGACTAACCACTCATATAGTCCTTCCTTTGTATTTAAGGTAGTCTTCCATTCATCTCCTTCTCTGATCCAAATCTGGTGATATCCACTCTTCAGATCTATCTTTGAGAAATACACAGTTCCACTCAAATAGTCCATAATATCATCCATTCGTGGCAATGGAAACCTATACTTGATTGTGATCTTGTTTATTGCTCTGGAATCTGTACACATCCTCCATTCTTCATTCTTCTTTGGTGCTAATACCACTGGTACAGCATAGGGACTTAGACTCTCACGGATCAATCCTTTCTTTAACAGTTCATGTACTTGTCTGTTCAACTCCTCACTTTCTGCAGGTGTCATTCTGTGTGCTGCCTTATTCGGCAAACTCGCTCCTGGGATCAAGTCCATCTGATGACTGATCTTCCTGACTGGTGGTAATCCATCAGGCACGTTATCGGATACAATATCCTGAAACTCATTCAATAAATCTGCAACTTCTACAGGAACATCTTCTACTTCCTCTTTACCAGCTTTTAGAATTAAAGCAAAACATACATGCTCATGCCTCATACCATCTAGAAATTTCCTTCCATCAACAAATGTTATTCTTGCATTACCACATACCTTTTCTTCGGTCTCCTTCAATGGCTTTAGCTTATGTCGCACTCCATCCTTTGTCAGGGAATAGGTATTCGCACGACCATCGTGTATAGCACATCTGTCAAACTGCCACGGTCTACCCAATAACATATGACATGCATCCATAGAGATGATATCACATAGTACCTCATCTTGGTACCCACCGATCTTGAACTTCACTAGTCATTGTTCATTGACCATGACCTTGTGGTCATCCTGTAGCCAGGAAATCCGATATGGATGTGGGTGTTTCTGTCTCTTGAGCTTCAACTTTGTCACCATCTTTTCTGACACCAAATTGTCAGTGCTTCCACTGTCAATAATCACATCACAACATTTACCTTCACACTTGCACCTAGTGCGAAACAAGATCCTCCTTTGCTCAGGTTCATTCTCACCACTCAACAGGACTCTTCTGTTAATCAACATTTCTCCTCTTTCAGCATCTTCAGAATTTGATGATCTGACATCTTCATCTACATGTGCAACTCTGGCCTGGCCTTCATTTCTCCTGTCCGTTCTACCTTGGCACTGAGGACATTCAAATGCCCTATGACCTTTTTCTCCACAGTGAAAACATGTTCCACGGAAGCCACCTCTTCCAGATTCTTGTCCTCTTCCTCTTCCTCTCTGATCTCTATTATTCTGATCCTGGAAGCGATTGGAATTATTTCCTCGCTGATTTTGACTGCTACTGGCCTCATCCTTCTTTTTCAGATCTTCATTTCGGCCACCATATGACCATCCACCAGATCGTCCACCACGACCTCTTCCGGTTTGTCTGCTCTCAAATTTCTTGTTCAGTTTTTCCTCTACTTTTAGGGCAAATTGGTATGCCTCCTCAATACTGTTCATTCAAACCAGATTCAACTCCTCCTGAATGCTTGGCCTTAACCCATTAAGGTATTGGACAACTTTCTCCTTATCAGCTTCGGCATGACCTGTTCTGATGAGGAGTCGATAGAACTCTTCTATATACTCCTGTACAGATTTTCCTGCTTGCTTCAAACTTTGCATTTTCTTCAGTAGGTCAAGCGCATAATCAACAAGAATGAACTGTCGCTTCAATTTTTCCACCATCCGATCCCATCTTGTGATTTTATCTTTCCCTCTTCTATTTCGCTCTAATTGAATTTCTTGCCACCAGATCTTCGCATGACCTTTCAGTCTGGCCTTCACAAATTTGACCCTATCAGGATTCTCAACATCTTCATACTCAAAACATTCCTCACATTCGTTGATCCAGTCGATCAATTCCTCTGGGTTAAGATTTCCAAAAAATGTAGGAACCTCAATCTTAGGTCTTTTCTCAATTTTGAAAATCACCTGAAAAAGTCTTTCTTCCTCCTGGTTCACAATTTCAGCTTCTCCTTCTTGATATTCTTCTTCGGCTTCATCCTCGCTTTCGTCTTTGACATTAAGATTCATTCCTCTACGAATCTCTTCTTGTAATGCTCGCACTTGTCTCTGCAGCTCTCTAACCTCAGGTGTTACAACACCAGCTCTTCCACCACGTTCCCTTCGTGGAGGTATTTTCGTGATGCGCGGTGAAACCCTAGCCACGGTCCTGGTGCAAACTACCTCACAGTCGGCACTCTGTTTACACACTCAAGAACTTCTACTCTAATACCACCTGATGAAGGGTGCTCCCCTTAATACCACAAACACAAAACATATATAGAGAAACAACAACAATATGCAAGAACAGAAAATTGACTTCTTATTATCTCCACAAATGTGGAATTACAAACTTTCAAAATTACAATATGCAAAGCCCCATGGGCATTCCCTTACAATATTCTGTAGGACAAAGCCTCAAATTATTGCCCAGATCTACTACCCAGAACTATTCTGAACTGCCTAAGACAATAATACAGCCTTCCTTATATAGACAATTTTCCACCGCTTGGGAAGGTTCCAAAATTTTAGCCAATAAGGCCGACCAACTTAGAATTATTTTATTTTACATTTTATTACATCATAGTCGGCTCAAGATAACCTTTGAAACCCGAACATAAATTTTGAAGAAAAATATTTTCTGCCATTTCATGTGGCCCAACTTCCGAAGACCACAAGTCATCACCAGTTGACCCGCTCGGCTATTATAACCCCATTTCGGAAATGCCACGAAGCGCTATATAGGCTCGACCCGTGCAAGTGCCCATCACCCAAATTTTTGACCTCATCCGGGGCCTCTAAAGCCTTCAAAACTGAGTTCAAAGTTTCTGTACCCTACTGCCAATACCAAAAATCTTCAATATCTTCCAATATACACTTGATCAAGCAATGAAATTTTACTGGCAGACTTATATGACCAAAATGAATCTCCAAGAAAGAAATTAGATCATTCTGAGCACATACAAAAATTACCAAAAATAGTAACTTTCCATAAATAACAGCTCTGCACAAAATAGCCCTTATTAAATATAAAAACAAAAATATTTTTGGGTGATGCAAGATTGCTCTTACACCCAGGATGCTCCTGCATCAGACACCCGGGGTAATTTGAGAAGTGACCCTGTCACGACTCAGGCGTGCAGAGGAAAACCAAGATGGTTAACCTCCTCCTTTGTTAGCCATGATGAATCTTCAACAGGTCATCCTTTCCATTTGACCAAATATTCTTCATATATCCTATTCCTTGTGCTTCTGCCAACACGACTGTCCAGTATGTCTTCAATCTCCTTGATATCTGAACTGGTTGCTGGAATATTCCACTATGCTGCTACAACCTCATCTTCAACACCTCCTTCATGATACTCTGTCAAATCTGAAATGTTAAACACTCGTGAAATATTTAGCTCGGTAGGCAATTCTACCTCATATGCGTTTCCTGAATCATGTTTCTTCAATATCCTGCATGGTCCAAACTTCTTCATTTTCAGCTTGTTATATGTACCAACTGGAAACCGCTCTTTCCGCAAATGAACCATGACTTCATCACCAACCTGAAATTCTTTATACCTCCTTTTCTCATCTGCCTTAGCCTTATACTATGCGTTCATCTTGGTAATATGCTTCCTCACCTCCGCATGGATGTTCTTCAAGTGTTCTGCAAAATCCTCAGCTTCAGCACTACTTATTTCTCCTTTATCTATCTTCTCAATTTAGATGCATTTCGTGGACTACTTCCATATACATTCTGAAATGGTGATTTACCAGTGCTCCTATTGACAGAATTATTGTATGCAAATTCGGCCTGTGGTAAAATCAAATCCCATCTTGTTGGCTTATCTCCAACTAAACATTTCAACAAATTCCCCAAACTCCTATTCACCACCTCTGTCTGTCCATCAGTCTATGGATGATGTGATGAATTGAACTTCAAATCTATCTTCAACTTCTTCCACAACGTACGCCAGAAATATCCAACAAACTTAGTGTCCCAATCTGAAACTATGGTCTTTGGCAAACCATGAAGTCTCTCTACTTCTCTGAAAAACAATTCTGCTACATGAACAGCATCATTAGTCTTCCTGCAGGGAATAAAATGCGCCATCTTTGAAAATTTGTCAACTACCACAAAAATTGAATCGTGTCCCCGCTGTGTCCTCGGTAAACCAAGAACAAAGTCCATGCTGATATCCTCCCAAGGCTTCTCTGGTACAGATAATGGCTGATACAACCCTGTATTCTACTTCACTCCTTTCGCCATCTGACATACTCTGCAACTCTGTACAAACTTCTTCACATCGTGCTGCAATTGTGGCCAATAATAATTTTTACTAACCAAAGAAAGGGTTTTGTCATGACCAAAATGTCCAGCCAATCCTCCGCTATGCTTCTCCTTGATAAGATTCTCCCTCATAGAACTTTGTGGAATGCACAACTGACTCCCTCTGAATAGCATATCATCTTGGATGATAAAATCTAGCCATTTCGTCCTGTCTAGAGTAACAGGTTCTGTAGAAGCTTTCCAAGCTTCACCAAAAACAGGATCCTCTGGATACAAATTTTTGAGTTCCTTGAACCCAACCACTTCAATCTGCATTTCTGTCAGCAATAGTTGCCTTCTGCTAAGAGCATCTGCAACCCTATTAGACTTTCCACTCCTATATTTCAAAACAAATGTATAACTCTGCAAAAAACTCAACCCATTTCAAATGCCTTTGATTCAATTTTCATTGACTATTCAAATATTGCAAAGCTTGATGATCAGTATACAAAACAAACTCCTTAGGAAGTAGATAATGTCTCCACTTCTTTAATGCCTGAACTATAGCATAAAATTTTTGATCATAAACAGAATATTTCCTCTTGGCATCATTTAACTTATCACTGAAATAAGTAACAGGTTTACCTTCTTGGCTCATAACAGCTCCAATTGTCGTACCACTAGCATCACAATCTACTTGAAACACCTTATTAAAATCTGGAAGTGCTAAAACTGGTTGTTCTGTAACTTTTTATTTCAACAATTGAAAACTTTTTTCTGCCCCATTAGTCCACTTAAACTCTTTTCTATCCCCTCTCATTGTTTCAGTCAAGGGTCCACAAATATTGCTAAAATTTTTGATAAACTTTCTGTAAAAGCTAGCTAGACCATGAAAAGATCTTACCTCAGTAGCACTCGTCGGAGTAGGCCATTCAAGGATAGCCTGTACCTTCTCTGGGTCCATTTTTAGACCTTCTGCTGAAACTACAAATCCTAAATACACCAACTCTTTCTTCACAAAACTGTACTTCTTCAAACTAATCAACAATTTCTCTTCTCTCAACTTCTCAAATACCATACGAATATACATCATATGCTCATCCAATGTCTTACTAAAGATCAAAATATCATCTAGGTAAACAATAACAAACTTACCCAGAAATTTTTTCAAAACCTCGTTCATGAGCCGCATGAAAGTGCTCGGTGCATTGATTAGCCCAAAAGGCATGACTAACCACTCATATAGTCCTTCCTTTGTCTTGAAGGCAGTCTTCCATTCATCTCCTTCTCTGATCCGAATCTAGTGATATCCACTCTTCAGATCTATCTTTGAGAAATACACAGCTCCACTCAAACAGTCCATAATATCATCCATTCGTGGCAATGGAAACCTATACTTGATTGTGATCTTGTTTATTGCTCTGGAATCTGTACACATCCTCCATTCTCTATTCTTCTTTGGTGCTAATATCGCTGGTACAGCACAGGGACTCAGACTCTCACAGATCAATCCTTTCTGTAACAGTTCATGTACTTGTATGTTCAACTCCTCACTTTCTGCAGGTGTCATTCTGTGTGCTGTCTTATTCGGCAAACTCACTCCTCAGATCAAGTCCATCTGATGACTGATCTTGCTGACTAGTGGTAATCCATCAGGCACGTTATCGGATACAATATACTGAAACTCATTCAACAAATCTGCAACTTCTACAGGAACATCTTCTACTTCCTCTTTACCAGCTTTTGGAATTAAAATAAAACATACATGCTTATGCCTCATACCATCTAGGAATTTCCTTCCATCAACAAATATTATTCTTACATTACCACATACCTTTTCTTCAGTCTCCTTTAATGGCTTTAGCTTATGTCGCACTCCATCATTTGTCAGGGAATAGGTATTTGCACGACCATCGTGTACAGCACATCTGTTAAACTACCACGGTCTACACAATAACATATGACATGCATCCATAGAGATGATATCACATAGTACCTCATCTTGGTACCCGTCGATCTTGAACTTCACTAGACATTGTTCATTGACCATGACCTTATGGTCATCATGTACCCAGGCAATCCGATATGGATGTGGGTGTTTCTATCTCTTGAGCTTCAACTTTGTCACCATCTTTTCTGACACCAAATTATCAGTGCTTCCACTGTCCATAATCACATCACAACATTTACCTTCACACTTGCACCTGTTTCGAAACAAGCTCCTCCTTTGTTCAGGTTCATTCTCACCACTTAATAGGACTCTTCTGTTAATCAATGTTTCTCCACTTTCAGCATCTTTAGAATTTGATGATCTGGCATCTTCATCTACATGTGCAACTCTGGCCTGGCCTTCATTTCTCCTGTCCGTTATGCCTTGGCACTGAGGACATTCAAATGCCCTATGACCTTCTTCTCCACAGTGAAAACATGTTCCACAGAAGCCACCTCTTCCAGATCCTTGTCCTCTTCTTCTTCCTCTCTGATTTCTATTATTCTGATCCTGGAAGTGATTGGAATTATTTCCTCCCTGATTTTGACTGCTACTGGCCTCATCCTTCTTTTTCGGATCTTCATTTCGGCCACCATATGACCATCCACCAGATCGTCCACGGTGACCTCTTCCGTTTTGCCTGCTCTCAAATTTCTTGTTCAGCTTTTCCTCTACTTTTAGGGCAAATTGGTATGCCTCCTCAATACTGTTCATTCGAACCAGATTCAACTCCTCCTGAATGCTTGGCCTTAACCCATTAAGGTATCGGGCAAATTTCTCCTTATCAGCTTCGGCATGGCCTGTTCTGATGAGGAGTCAATAGAACTCCTCTGTATACTCCTGAACAGATTTTCCTGATTGCTTCAAACTTTGCATTTTCTTCAGTAGGTCAAGCGCATAATCAACAGGAATGAACTGTCGCTTCAATTTTTCAACCATCCGATCCCATCTTGTGATTTTATCTTTCCCTCTTCTATTTCGCTCAAATTGAATTTCTTGCCACCAGATCTTCGCATGACCTTTCAGTCTGGCTTTCGCAAATTTGACCCTATCAGGATCCTCAAAATTTTCATACTCAAAATATTCCTCACATTCATTGATCCAGTCGATCAATTCCACTGGGTTAAGATTTCTAGAAAATGTAGGAACCTCAATCTTAGGTCTTTTCCCAATCTTGGAAATCGCCCGAAAAAATCTTTCTTCCTCTTGGTTCACAATTTCAGCTTCTCCTTCTTGATATTCTTCTTCGGCTTCATCCTCGCTTTCATCTCTGACATTAAGATTCATTTCTCTACGAATCTCTTCTTGTAATGCTCGCACTTGTCTCTGCAGCTCTCTAACCTCAGGTGTTACAACACCAACTCTTCCGCCACGTTCCCTTCGTGGAGGCATTTTCGTGATGCGCACTGAAACCCTAGCCACGGTCCTGGTGCAAACTGCCTCACAGTCAGCGCTCTATTTACACACTCAAGAACTCCTGCTCTGATACCACCTAATGAAGGGTGCTCCCCTTAATACCACAAACACATAACATATATAGAGAAACAACAACAATATGCAAGAACAAAAAATTGGCTTCTTATTATCTCCACAAATGTGGAATTACAAACTTTTAGAATTACAATATGCAAAGCCCCATGAGCATTCCCTTACAATATTCTGTAGGACAAAGCCTTGAATTATTGCCCAGATCTACTACCCAGAACTATTCTGAACTGCCTAAGATAATAATACAGCCTTCCTTATATAGATAATTTTCCACCGCCTGGGAAGGTTCTAGAATTTTAGCCAATAAGGCCGACCAACTTAGAATTATTTTATTTTACATTTTATTACATCATAGTCAGCTCAAGATAACCTTTGAAACCCAAACATAAATTTTGAAGAAAATTATTTTCCGCCATTTCAGGTCACCCAACTTTCGAAAACCACAAGTAATCACCAGTTGACCCGCTCGGCTATTATAACCCCATTTTAGAAATGCCACGAAGTGCTCTACAAGCTTGACCCACGCAAGCGCCCCTTACCCAAATTTTTTTCCTCATCTGGGGCCTCTAAATCCTTCAAAACTAAGTTCAAAGTTTCTGTACCCTGCTGCCAATATCAAAAATCTTCAATATCTTCCAATATACACTTGATCTGGCAATGAAACTTTACTGGCAGACTTATATGACCAAAATGAACCTCCAAAAAAGAAATCAGATCATTCTGAGCACATACAAAAATTACCAAAAATAGTCACTTCCCATAAATAACAGCTCTGCACAAAATAGCCCTTATTGAATATAAAAATAGAAATATTTTTGGGTGATGCAAGATTGCTCTTACACCCAAGATGCTCCTGCATCAGACACACGGGGTAATTTGAGAAGTGACCCTGTCATGACTCACGCGTGCAGAGGAAAACGAAGACGGTTAACCTCCTCATTTGTTCACCATGACGAATCTTCAACAGGTCATCCTTTTCATTTGACCAAATATTCTTCATATATCCTATTCCTTGTGCTTCTGCCAACACGACTGTCCAGTATGTCTTCAATCTCCTTGATATCTGAACTGGTTGCTGGAATATTCCACTGTGCTGCTGCAACCTCATCTTCAACACCTCCTTCATGATACTCTGTCAAATCTGAAATGTTAAACACTGGTGAAATATTTAGCTCGGTAGGCAATTCTACCTCATATGCGTTTCCTGAATCATGTTTCTTCAATATTCTGCATGGTCCAAACTTCTTCATTTTTAGCTTGTTATATGTACCAACTGGAAACCGCTCCTTCCGCAAATGAACCATGACTTCATCACCAACCTGAAATTCCTTATACCTCCTTTTCTCATCTTCCTTAGCCTTATACTGTGCGTTCATCTTGGTAATATGCTTCCTCACCTCCCCATGGATTATCTTCAAGTGTTCTGCAAAATCTTCAGGTTCAGCACTCCTTATTTCTCCTTTATCTATCTTCCTCAATTCAGATGCATTTTGTGGACTACTTCCATAAACAATCTCGAATGGTGATTTACCAGTGCTCCTATTGACAGAATTATTGTATGCAAATTCGGCCTGTGGTAAAATCAAATCCCATCCTGTTGGCGTATCACCAACCAAACATCTCAATAAATTCCCCAAACTCCTATTCACCACCTCTGTCTGTCCATCAGTTTGTGGATGATGTGATGAACTAAACTTCAAATATGTCTTCAACTTCTTCCACAACATACGCCAGAAATATCCAACAAACTTAGTGTCCCGATCTGAAACTATGGTCTTTGGCAAACCATGAAGTCTCACTACTTCTCTGAAAAACAATTCTGCTACATGAACAGCATCATTAGTCTTCTTGCAGGGAATAAAATGTGCCATCTTTGAAAATCTATCAACTACCACAAAAATTGAATCGTGTCCCCGCTGTGTCCTCGGTAAACCAAGAACAAAGTCCATGCTGATATCCTCCCAAGGCTTCTCTGGTACAGATAATGGCTGATACAACCTTGTATTCTGCCTCACTCCTTTCACCATCTAACATACTCTGCAACTCTGTACAAACTTCTTCACATCGTGCTACAATTGTGGCCAATAATAATTTTCACTAACCAAAGAAAGGGTTTTGTCACGACCAAAATGTCCAGCCAATCCTCCGCTATGATTCTCCTTGATAAGATTCTCCCTCATAGAACTTCGTGGAATGCACAACTGACCCCTCTGAATAGCATATCATCTTGGATGATAAAATCTAGCCATTTCGTCCTGTCTAGAGTAACAGTTTCTGTACAAGCTTTCCAAGCTTCACCAAAATCAGGATCCTCTGGATACAAATTCTTGAGTTCTTTGAACCCAACCACTTCAATTTACATTTCTATCAGTAATAGTTGCCTTCTGCTAAGAGCATCTGCAACCCTATTAGACTTTCCACTCTTGTGTTTCAAAACAAATGTATAACTCTGCAAAAAACTCAACCCATTTCAAATGCTTTTGATTCAATTTTTCTTGACTATTCAAATATTGCAAAGCTTGATGATCAGTATACAAAACAAACTCCTTAAGAAGTAGATAATGTCTCCACTTCTTTAATGCCTGAACTATAGCATAAAATTCTTGATCATAAATAGAATATTTCCTCTTGGCATCATTTAACTTCTCACTAAAATAAGCAACAGGTTTACCTTCTTGGCTCATAACAGCTCCTATTGCAGTACCACTAGCATCACAATCTACTTGAAACACCTTATTAAAATCTGGAAGTGCCAAAACTAGTTGTTCTGTAACTTTTTATTTCAACAATTGAAAACTCTTTGCTGCCCCATTAGTCCACTTAAACTCTTTTCTATCACCTCTCATTGTTTCAGTCAAGGGTCCACAAATACTACTAAAATTTTTGATAAACTTTCTGTAAAAGCTAGCTAGACCATGAAAAGATCTTACCTTAGCAGCACTCCTCGGAGTAGGCCATTCAAGGATAGCTTGTACCTTCTCTGGGTCTATTTTTAGACCTTCTGCTGAAACTACAAATCCCAAATACACCAACTCTTTCTTCACAAAACTGCACTTCTTTAAATTAATCAACAATTTCTCTTCTCTCAACTTCTCAAATACCATACGAATATGCATCATATGCTCATCCAATGTCTTACTAAAGATCAAAATATCATCTAGGTAAACAATAACAAACTTACCTAGAAATTTTTTCAGAACCTCGTTCATGAGCCGCATGAAAGTGCTCGGTGCATTGGTTAGCCCAAAAGGCATGACTAACCACTCATATAGTCCTTCCTTTGTCTTGAACGCAGTCTTCCATTCATCTCCTTCTCTGATCCGAATCTGGTGATATCAACTCTTCAGATCTATCTTTGAGAAATACACAGCTCCACTCAAACAGTCCATAATATCATCCATTCGTGGCAACGGAAACCTATACTTGATTGTGATCTGGTTTATTGCTCTAAAATTTGTACACATCCTCCATTCTCTATTCTTCTTTGGTGCTAATACCACTGGTACAGCACAGGGACTCAGACTCTCACGGATCAATCTTTTCTGTAACAGTTCATGTACTTGTTTATTCAACTCCTCACTTTCTGCAGGTGTCATTCTGTGTGCTGCCTTATTTGGAAAACTCGCTCCTTGGATCAAGTCCATCTGATGAATGATCTTCCTGACTGGTGGTAATCCATCAGGCACGTTATCGGATACAATATCCTGAAACTTATTCAACAAATCTGCAACTTCTACAGGAACATCTTCTACTTCCTCTTTACCAGCTTTTGGAATTAAAGAAAAACATACATGCTCATGCCTGATACCATCTATGAATTTCCTTCCATCAACAAATGTTATTCTTGCATTACCACATACCTTTTCTTCAGTCTCTTTCAATGGCTTTAGCTTATGTCGCACTCCATCCTTTGTCAGGGAATTGGTATTCGCACGACCATCGTGTACAACACATCTGTCAAACTGTCACGGTCTACCCAATAACATATGACATGCATCCATAGAGATGATATCACATAGTACCTCATCTTGGTACCCGCCGATCTTGAACTTCACTAGGTATTGTTCATTGACCATGACCTTGTGGTCATCCTGTACCCAGGCAATCCGATATGGATGTGGGTGTTTCTGTCTCTTGAGCTTCAACTTTGTCACCATCTTTTCTGACAACAAATTGTCAGTGCTTCCACTGTCAATAATCACATCACAACATTTACCTTCACACTTGCACCTGGTGCGAAACAAGCTCCTCCTTTGCTCATGTTCATTCTCACCACTCAACAGGACTCTTCTGTTAATCAACGTTTCTTCTCTTTCAGCATCTTCAGAATTTGATGATCTGGCATCTTCATCTACATGTGCAACTCTGGTCTGGCCTTCATTCTCCTGTCCATTCTGCCTTGGCCCTGAGGACATTCAAATGCCCTATGACCTTCTTCTCCACAGTGAAAACATGTTCCACAAAAGCCACATCTTCCAGATCCTTGTCCTCTTCCTCTTCCTCTCTGATCTATATTATTCTGATCCTGGAAGCAATTTGAATTATTTCCTCACTGATTTTGACTGCTACTGGCCTCATCCTTCTTTTTCGGATCTTCATTTCGGCCACCATATGACCGTCGACCAGATCGTCCACCGCGACCTCTTCCATTTTGTCTGCTCTCAAATTTCTTGTTCAGCTTTTCCTCTACTTTTAGGGAAAATTGGTATGCCTCCTCAATACTGTTCATTCGAACCAGATTCAACTCCTCCTGAATGCTTGGCCTTAACCCATTAAGGTATCGGGCAACTTTCTCCTTATCAGCTTCGGCATGGCCTGTTCCGATGAGGAGTCGATAGAACTCCTCTGTATACTCCTGAACAAATTTTCCTGCTTTCTTCAAACTTTGCATTTTCTTCAGTAGGTCAAGCGCATAATCAATAGGAATGAATTGTCGCTTCAATTTTTCCACCATCCGATCCCATCTTGTGATTTTATCTTTCCCTCTTCTATTTCGCTCCAATTAAATTTCTTACCACCAGATCTTTGCATGACCTTTCAGTTTGGCCTTCGCAAATTTGACCCTATCAGGATCCTCAACATCTTCATACTCAAAATATTCTTCACATTCGTTGATCCAGTCGATCAATTCCTCTGGGTTAAAATTTTTAAAAAATGTAGGAACCTCAATCTTAGGTCTTTTTCCAATCTTAGAAATCGCCCGAAAAAGTCTTTCTTCCTCCTGGTTCACAATTTCAGCTTCTCCTTCTTGATATTCTTCTTCGGCTTCATCGTCGCTTTCATCTCTGACGTTAAGATTCATTCCTCTACGAATCTCTTCTTGTAATGCTCACGACTCAGGCGTGTAGAGGAAAACTAAGATGGTTAACCTCCTCCTTTGTTAGCCATAATGAATCTTCAACAGGTCATCCTTTCCATTTGACCAAATATTATTCATATATCCTATTCTTTGTGCTTCTGCCAATATGACTGTCTAGTATGTCTTCAATCTCCTTGATATCTGAACTGGTTGCTGGAATATTCCACTGTGATGCTGCAACCTCATCTTCAACACCTCCTTCATGATACTCTATCAAATCTGAAATGTTAAACACTGGTGAAATATTTAGCTCAGTAGGCAATTCTACCTCATATGCATTTTCTGAATCATGTTTCTTCAATATCCTGCATGGTCCAAACTTCTTCATTTTCAGCTTGTTATATGTACCAATTGGAAACCGCTCCTTCCGCAAATGAACCATGACTTCATCACCAACCTAAAATTCCTTATACCTCCTTTTCTCATCTGCCTTAGCCTTATACTGTGCGTTCATCTTGGTAATATGCTTCCTCACCTCCCCATGGATGTTCTTCAAGTGTTCTGCAAAATCCTCAGCTTCAGCACTACTTATTTCTCCTTTATCTATCTTCCTCAATTTAGATGCATTTTGTGGACTACTTCCATATACAATCTGGAATGGTAATTTACCAGTGGTCCTATTGACAGAATTATTGTATGCAAATTCGGCCTGTGGTAAAATCAAATCCCATCCTGTTGGCTTATCTCCAACCAAACATCTCAACAAATTCCCCAAACTCTTATTCACCACCTCTGTCTGTCTATCAGTCTGTGGATGATGTGATGAACTGAACTTCAAATCTGTCTTCAACTTCTTCCACAACGTACGCTAGAAATATCCAACAAACTTAGTGTCCCGATTTGAAACTATGGTCTTTGGCAAACCATGAAGTCTCACTACTTCTCTAAAAAATAATTCTTCTACATGAACAGAATCATTAGTCTTCCTGCAAGGAATAAAATGCGCCATCTTTGAAAATCTGTCAACTACCACAAAAATTGAATCGTGTCCCCAATGTGTCCTCGGTAAACCAAGAACAAAGTCCATGATGATATCCTTCCAAGGCTTCTCTTGTACAGATAATGGCTGATACAACCTTGTATTCTTCTTCACTCCTTTCGCCATCTGACATACTCTGCAACTCTGTACAAACTTCTTCACATCATGTTGCAATTGTGGCCAATAATAATTTTCACTAACCAAAGAAAGGGTTTTGTCACGACCAAAATGTCCAGCCGATCCTCCGCTATGCTTCTCCTTGATGAGATTCTCCTTCATAGAACTTCGTGGAATGCACAACTGACTCCCTCTGAATAGCATATCATCTTGGATGATAAAATCTAGCCATTTCATCCTGTCTAGAGTAACAGGTTCTGTACAAGCTTTCCAAGCTTCACCAAAATCAGGATCCTCTGGATATAAATTCTTGAGTTCCTTGAACCCAACCACTTCAATCTGCATTTCTGTCAGCAATAGTTGCCTTCTGCTAAGAGCATCTGCAACCCTATTAGACTTTCCACTCCTGTGTTTCAAAACAAATGTATAACTCTGCAAAAAACTCAACCTATTTCAAATGCCTTCGATTTAATTTTCCTTGACTATTCAAATATTGCAAAGCTTGATGATCAGTATACAAAACAAACTCCTTAGGAAGTAGATAATGTCTCCACTTCTTTAATGCCTGAACTATAGCATAAAATTCTTGATCATAAACAGAATATTTCCTCTTGGCATCATTTAACTTCTCACTGAAATAAGCAACAGGTTTACCTTCTTAGCTCATAACAGCTCCTATTGCAGTACCACTAGCATCACAATCTACTTGAAACACTTTATTAAAATCTGAAAGTGCTAAAACTGGTTGTTCTGTAACTTTTTGTTTCAACAATTGGAAACTCTTTTCTATCCCCTCTCATTGTTTCAGTCAAGGGTCCACAAATACTGCTAAAATTTCTGATAAACTTTTTATAAAAGCTAGCTAGACCATGAAAAGATCTTACCTCAGTAGCACTCCTCAGAGTAGGCCATTCAAGGATAGCCTGTACCTTCTCTGGGTCTATTTTTAGACCTTCTGCTGAAACTACAAATCCCAAATACACCAACTCTTTCTTTACAAAATGACACTTCTTCAAATTAATCAACAATTTCTCTTCTCTCAACTTCTCAAATACCATACGAATATGCATCATATGCTCATCCAATGTCTTACTAAAGATCAAAATATCATCTAGGTAAACAATAACAAACTTACCTAGAAATTTTTTCAGAACCTCGTTCATGAGCCGCATGAAAGTGCTCGGTGCATTGGTTAGCCCAAAAGGCATGACTAACCACTCATATAGTCCTTCCTTTGTCTTGAAGGCAGTCTTCCATTCATCTCCTTCTCTGATCCGAATCTGGTGATATCCACTCTTTAGATCTATCTTTGAGAAATACACAGCTCCACTCAAACAGTCCATAATATCATCCATTCCTGGCAATGGAAACCTATACTTGATTGTGATCTTGTTTATTGCTCTGAAATCTGTACACATCCTCCATTCTCCATTATTCTTTGGTGCTAATACCGCTGGTAAAGCACAGGGACTCAGACCCTCACAGATCAATCCTTTCTGTAACAGTTCATGTACTTGTCTGTTCCACTCCTCACTTTCTGCAGGTGTCATTCTGTGTGCTGCATTATTCAGCAAACTCGCTCTTGGGATCAAGTCCATCTGATGACTGATCTTCCTGACTGGTGGTAATCCATCAGGCACGTTATCGGATACAATATCCTGAAACTCATTCAACAAATCTGTAACTTCTACAGGAACATCTTCTACTTCCTCTTAACCAGCTTTTGGACTTAAAGCAAAACATACATGCTCATGCCTCATACCATCTAGGAATTTCATTCCATCAACAAATGTTATTCTTGCATTACCACATACCTTTTATTCGGTCTCCTTCAATGGTTTTAGCTTATGTCGCACTCCATCCTTTGTCAGGGAATAGGTATTCGCACGACCATCGTGTACAGTACATCTGTCAAACTGCCACGGTCTACCCAATAACATATGACATGCATCCATAGAGATGATATCACATAGTACCTCATCTTGGTACCCGCCAATCTTGAACTTCACTAGGCATTATTCATTGACCATGACCTTGTGGTCATCCTGTACCCAAGCAATCCGATATGGATCTGGGTGTTTCTGTCTCTTGAGCTTCAACTTTGTCACCATCTTTTCTGACACCAAATTGTCAGTGCTTCCACTGTCAATAATCACATCATAACATTTACCTTCACACTTGCACCTGGTACGAAACAAGCTCCTCCTTTGCTCAGGTTCATTCTCACCACTCAACAGGACTCTTCTGTTAATCAACGTTTCTCCTCTTTCAGCATCTTCAGAATTTGATGATCTGACATCTTCATCTACATGTGCAACTCTGGCCTAGCCTTCATTTCTCCTCTTTGTTCTACCTTGGCGCTGAGGACATTCAAATGCCCTATGACCTTCTTCTCCACAGTGAAAACATGTTCCACAGAAGCCACCTCTTCCAGATCCTTGTCCTCTTCCTCTTCCTCTCTGATCTCTATTATTCTGATCCTGGAAGGGATTGGAATTATTTCCTCACTAATTTTGACTGCTACTAGCCTCATCCTTCTTTTTCGGATCTTTATTTCGGCCACCATATGACCATCCACCAGACCGTCCACCGTGACCTCTTCCGTTTTGTCTGCTCTCGAATTTCTTGTTCAGCTTTTCCTCTACTTTTAGGGCAAATTGGTATGCCTCCTCAATACTGTTCATTTGAACTAGATTCAACTCCTCCTGAATGCTTGGCCTTAACCCATTAAGGTATCAGGCAACTTTCTCCTTATCAGCTTCGGCATGGCCTGTTCTGATGAGGAGTCGATAGAACTCATCTGTATACTCCTGAATAGATTTTCCTGCTTGCTTCAAACTTTGCATTTTCTTCAGTAGGTCAAGCGCATAATTTACAGGAATGAACTATCGCTTCAATTTTTCCACCATCCGATCCCATCTTGTGATTTTATCTTTCCCTCTTCTATTTCACTCCAATTGAATTTTTTGACACCAGATCTTTGCATGACCTTTCAGTCTGGCCTTCGCAAATTTGACCCTATCAGGATCCTCAACATCTTCATACTCAAAATATTCCTCACATTCGTTGATCCAGCCGATCAATTCTTCTAGGTTAAGATTTCCAGAAAATGTAGGAACCTCAATCTTAGGTCTTTTCCCAATCTTGGAAATCACCCGAAAAAGTCTTTCTTCCTCCTGGTTCACAATTTTAGCTTCTCCTTCTTGATATTCTTCTTTGGCTTCATCCTCGCTTTCGTCTCTGAGATTAAGATTCATTCCTCTACGAATCTCTTCTTGTAATGCTCGCACTTGTCTCTGCAGCTCTCTAACCTCAGGTGTTACAACACCAGCTCTTCCGCCACGTTTCTTTTATGGAGGCATTTTCGCGATGCGCGCTGAAACCCTAGCCACGGTCCTAGTGCAAACTACCTCACAGTCGGCACTTTGTTTACACACTCAAGAACTCCTGCTCTGATACCACCTAACGAAGGGTGCTCCCCTTAATACCACAAACACATAACATATATAGAGAAACAACAACAATATGCAAGAACAGAAAATTGGCTTCTTATTATCTCCACAAATGTTAAATTACAAACTTTCAGAATTACAATATGCAAAGCCCCATTGGCATTCCCTTACAATATTCTGTAGGATAAAGCCTCGAATTATTGCCCAAATCTACTACCTAGAAGTATTCTGAACTGCCTAAGACAATAATACAGCCTTCCTTATATAGACAATTTTCTACCGCCTGGGAAGGTTCCAAAATTTTAGCCAATAAGGCCGACCAACTTAGAATTATTTTATTTTACATTTTATTACATCATAGTTGGCCCAAGATAACCTTTGAAACCCGAACAGAAATTTTGTAGAAAATTATTTTTCGCCATTTCAGGTGGCCCAACTTCCGAAGACCACAAGTCATCACCAGTTGACCCGCTCCGCTATTATAACCCCATTTTGAAAATGCCACGAAGCGCTCTACAAGCTTGACCCGCGCAAGCGCATGTCACCCAAATTTTTTACCTCATCCAGGGCCTCTAAAGCCTTCAAAACTGAGTTCAAAGTTTCTCTACCCTGTTGCCAATACCAAAAATCTTCAATATCTTTCAATATACACTTGATCTGGCAATGAAACTTTACTGGCAGACTTATATGACCAAAATGAACCTCCAAGAAAGAAATTAGATCATTCTGAGTACATACAAAAAATATCAAAGATAGTAACTTTCCATAAATAACAGCTCTACACAAAATAGCCCTTATTGAATATAAAAATAGAAATATTTTTGGGTGATGCAAGATTGCTCTTACACCTAGGATGCTCCTGCATCAGACACCCGGGGTAATTTGAGAAGTGACCCTGTCACGACTCAGGCGTGCAGAGGAAAACCAAGATGGTTAACCTCCTCCTTTGTTAGCCATGATGAATCTTCAATAGGTCATCCTTTCCATTTGACCAAATATTCTTCATATATCCTATTCTTTGTGCTTCTGCCAACACGACTGTCCAGTATGTCTTCAATCTCCTTGATATCTGAACTGGTTGCTGGAATATTCCATTGTGTTGCTGCAACCTCATCTTCAACACCTCCTTCATGATACTCTGTCAAATTTGAAATGTTAAACACTGGTGAAATATTTACCTCGGTAGGCAATTCTACCTCATATGCATTTCCTGAATCATGTTTCTTCAATATCCTGCATGGTCCAAACTTCTTCATTTTCAGCTTGTTATATGTACCAACTGGAAACCACTCCTTCCGCAAATGAACCATGACTTCATCACCAACCTGAAATTCCTTATACCTCCTTTTCTCATCTGCCTTAGCCTTATACTGTGCATTCATCTTGGTAATATGCTTCCTCACCTCCCCATGGATGTTCTTCAAGTGTTCTGCAAAATCCTCAGCTTCAGCACTACTTATTTCTCCTTTATCTATCTTCCTCAATTCAGATGCATTTTGTAGACTACTTCCATATACAATCTGGAATGGTAATTTACCAGTGCTCCTATTGACAGAATTATTGTATGCAAATTCGGCCTGTGGTAAAATCAAATCCCATCCTGTTGGCTTATCTCCAACCAAACATCTCAACAAATTCCCCAAACTCTTATTCACCACCTCTGTCTGTCCATCAGTCTGTGGATGATGTGATGAACTGAACTTCAAATCTGTCTTCAACTTCTTCCACAACGTACGCCAGAAATATCCAACAAACTTAGTGTCCCGATCTGAAACTATGGTCTTTGGCAAACCATGAAGTCTCACTACTTCTCTGAAAAATAATTCTGCTACATGAACAGCATCATTAGTCTTCCTGCAGGGAATAAAATGTGCCATCTTTGAAAATCTGTCAACTACCACAAAAATTGAATCGTGTCCCCGCTGTGTCGTCGGTAAACCAAGAACAAAGTCCATGCTGATATCCTCCCAAGGCTTCTCTGGTATAGATAATAGCTGATACAACCCTGTATTCTGCTTCACTCCTTTCGCGATCTGACATACTCTGCAACTCTGTACAAACTTCTTCACATCGTGTTGCAATTGTGGCAAATAATAATTTTCACTAACCAATGAAAAGGTTTTGTCACGACCAAAATGTCCAGCCAATCCTCCGCTATGCTTCTCCTTGATGAGATTATCCCTCATAGAACTTCGTGGAATGCACAACTGACTCCCTCTGAATAGCATATCATCTTGGATGATAAAATCCTGCCATTTCGTCCTGTCTAGAGTAACAGGTTCTGTACAAGCTTTCCAAGCTTCACCAAAATCAGGATCCTCTGGATACAAATTTTTGAGTTTTTTGAACCCAACCACTTCAATCTGCATTTCTGTCAGCAATAGTTGCCTTCTGCTAAGAGCATCTGCAACCCTATTAGACTTTCCACTCCTGTGTTTCAAAACAAATGTATAACTCTGCAAAAAACTCAACCTATTTCAAATGCCTTTGATTCAATTTTTCTTGACTATTCAAATGTTGCAAAGCTTGATGATCAGTATACAAAACAAACTCCTTAGGAAGTAGATAATGTCTCCACTTCTTTAATGCCTGAACTATAGCATAAAATTCTTGATCATAAACAAAATATTTTCTATTGGCATCATTTTACTTCTCACTAAAATAAGCAACAAGTTTACCTTCTTGGCTCATAATAGCTCCTATTGCAGTACCACTAGCATCACAATCTACTTGAAACACCTTATTAAAATCTGGAAGTGCTAAAACTGGTTGTTCTGTAACTTTTTGTTTCAACAATTGAAAACTCTTTTCTGCCCCATTAGTCCACTTAAACTCTTTTCTATCCCCTCTCATTGTTTCAGTCAAGGGTCCACAAATACTGCTAAAATTTCTGATAAACTTTTTGTAAAAGCTAGTTAGACCATGAAAAGATCTTACCTCAGTAGCACTCCTTGGAGTAGGCCATTCAAGGATAGTCTGTACCTTCTCTGGGTCCATTTTTAGACCTTTTGCTGAAACTACAAATCCCAAATACACCAACTCTTTCTTCACAAAACTGCACATTTTCAAATTAATCAACAATTTCTCTTCTCTCAACTTCTCAAATACCATACGAATATGCATCATATGCTCATCCAATGTCTTACTAAAGATCAAAATATCATCTAGGTAAACAATAACAAACTTACCTAGAAATTTTTTCAGAACCTCGTTCATGAGCCGCATGAAAGTGCTCGGTGCATTGGTTAGCCCAAAAGGCATGACTAACCACTCATATAGTCCTTCCTTTGTCTTGAACGCAGTCTTCCATTCATCTCCTTCTCTGATCCGAATCTGGTGATATCCACTCTTCAGATCTATCTTTGAGAAATACACAGCTCCACTCAAACAATCCATAATATCATCCATTCGTGGCAATGGAAACCTATACTTGATTGTGATCTTGTTTATTGCTCTAGAATCTCTACACATCTTCCATTCTTCATTCTTCTTTGGTTCTAATACCATTGGTACAGCACAGGAACTCAGACTCTCACGGATCAATCTTTTCTATAACAGTTCATGTACTTGTCTGTTCAACTCCTCACTTTCTGTAGGTGTCATTCTGTGTGCTGCCTTATTTGGCAAACTCGCTCCTGGGATCAAGTCCATCTGATGACTGATCTTCCTGACTGGTGGTAATCCATCAGGCACGTTATCGGATACAATATCCTGAAACTCATTCAACAAATCTGCAACTTCTACAGGAACATCTTCTACTTCCTCTTTACCAGCTTTTGGAATTAAAGAAAAACATACATGCTCATGCCTGATACCATCTATGAATTTCCTTCCATCAACAAATGTTATTCTTGCATTACCACATACCTTTTCTTCAGTCTCTTTCAATGGCTTTAGCTTATGTCGCACTCCATCCTTTGTCAGGGAATAGGTATTCGCACGACCATCGTGTACAGCACATCTGTCAAACTGTCACGGTCTACCCAATAACATATGACATGCATCCATAGAGATGATATCACATAGTACCTCATCTTGGTACCCGCCGATCTTGAACTTCACTAGGTATTGTTCATTGACCATGACCTTTTGGTCATCCTGTACCCAGGCAATCCGATATGGATGTGGGTGTTTCTGTCTCTTGAGCTTCAACTTTGTCACCCTCTTTTCTGACACCAAATTGTCAGTGCTTCCACTGTCAATAATCACATCACAACATTTACCTTCACACTTGCACCTAGTGCGAAATAAGCTCCTCCTTTGCTCAAGTTCATTCTCACCACTCAACAGGACTCTTATGTTAATCAACGTTTCTCCTCTTTCAGCATCTTTAGAATTTGATGATCTGGCATCTTCATCTACATGTGCAACTCTGCCCAGGCTTTCATTTCTCCTGTCCATTCTGCCTTAGCGCTGAGGACATTCAAATACCCTATGACCTTCTTCTCCATAGTGAAAACATGTTCCATGGAAGCCACCTCTTCCAGATCCTTGTCCTCTTCCTCTTCCTCTCTGATCTCTATTATTCTGATCCTGGAAGCGATTGGAATTATTTCCTCTCTAATTTTGACTGCTACTGGCCTCATCTTTCTTTTTTGGATCTTCATTTCGAAAACCATATGACCGTCCACCAGATCATCCACCGCGACCTCTTCCATTTTGTCTGCTCTCGAATTTCTTGTTCAGCTTTTCTTCTACTTTTAGGGCAAATTGGTATGCCTCCTCAATACTGTTCATTCGAACCAGATTCAACTCCTCCTAAATGCTTGGCCTTAACCCATTAAGGTATCAGGCAACTTTCTCCTTATCAGCTTTGGCATGGCCTGTTCTGATGAGGAGTCGATAGAACTCCTCTGTATACTCCTGAACAGATTTTCCTGATTGCTTCAAACTTTGCATTTTCTTCAGTAGGTCAAGCGCATAATCAACAGGAATGAACTATCGCTTCAATTTTTCCACCATCTGATCCCATCTTGTGATTTTATCTTTCCCTCTTTTATTTCACTCCAATTGAATTTCTTGCCACCAGATCTTTGCATGACCTTTCAGTCTGGCCTTCGCAAATTTGACCCTATCAGGATCCTCAACATCTTCATACTCAAAATATTCCTCACATTCGTTGATCCAGTCGATCAATTCCTCTGGGTTAAGATTTCTAGAAAATGTAGTAACCTCAATCTTAGGTCTTTTCCCAATCTTGAAAATCACCCAAAAAAGTCTTTATTCCTCCTGGTTCACAATTTTAGCTTCTCCTTCTTGATATTTTTCTTCGGCTTCATCCTCACTTTCGTCTCTGACATTAAGATTCATTCCTCTATGAATCTCTTCTTGTAATGCTCGCACTTGTCTCTGCAGCTCTCTAACCTCAGGTGTTACAACACCAGCTCTTCCGCCACGTTTCCTTCGTGGAAGCATTTTCGTGATGCACACTGAAACCCTAGCCACAGTCCTGGTGCAAACTGTCTCACAGTCGGTGCTTTGTTTACACACTCAAGAACTCCTGCTCTGATACCACCTAATGAAGGGTGCTCCCCTTAATACCACAAACACATAACATATATAGAGAAACAACAACAATATGCAAGAACAAAAAATTGGCTTCTTATTATCTCCACAAATGTGGAATTACAAACTTTCAGAATTACAATATGCAAAGCCCCATGGGCATTCCCTTACAATATTCTGTAGGACAAAGCCTCGAATTATTGCCCAGATCTACTACCCAGAACTATTCTGAACTGCCTAAGACAATAATACAGCATTCCTTATATAGACAATTTTCCACCGCCTGGGAAGGTTCCAGAATTTTAGCCAATAAGGCCGACCAACTTAGAATTATTTTATTTTACATTTTATTACATCATAGTCAGCTAAAGATAACCTTTGAAACCCGAACATAAATTTTGAAGAAAATTATTTTCAGCCATTTCAGGTGGCCCAACTTCCGAAGACCACAAGTCATCACCAGTTGACCCGCTCGGCTATTATAACCCCATTTCAGAAACGCCACGAAGCGCTATACAAGATTGACCCGCGCAAGTGCCCATCACCCAAATTTTAGACCTCATCCGGGGCCTCTAAAGCCTTCAAAACTGAGTTCAAAGTTTCTGTACCCTGCTGCCAATACCGAAAATCTTCAATATCTTCCAATATACACTTGATCTGGCAATGAAACTTTACTGGCAGACTTATATGACCAAAATGAACCTCCAAGAAAGAAATCAGATCATTCTGAGCACATACAAAAATTACCAAAAATAGTAACTTTCTATAAATAACAGCTCTGCACAAAATAGCCCTGATTGAATATAAATATAGAAATATTTTTGGGTGATGCAAGATTGCTCTTACACCCAGGATGCTCCTGCATCAGACACCCGGGGTAATTTGAGAAGTGACCCTGTCACGACTCAAGCGTGCAGAGGAAAACCAAGACGGTTAACCTCCTCCTTTGTTAGCCATGATGAATCTTCAACAGGTCGTCCTTTCCATTTGACCAAATATTCTTCATATATCCTATTCCTTGTGCTTCTGCCAACACGACTGTCTAGTATGTCTTCAATCTCCTTGATATCTGAATTGGTTGCTGAAATATTCTACTGTGCTGCTGCAACCTCATCTTCAACACCTCCTTCATGATACTCTGTCAAATCTGAAATGTTAAACACTGGTGAAATATTTAGCTCGGTAGGCAATTCTACCTCATATGCATTTCTTGAATCATGTTTCTTCAATATCCTGCATGGTCCAAACTTCTTCATTTTCAACTTGTTATATGTGCCAACTGGAAACCGCTCCTTCTGCAAATGAACCATGACTTCATCACCAACCTGAAATTCTTTATACCTCCTTTTCTCATCTGCCTTAGCCTTATACTGTGCGTTCATCTTGGTAATATGCATCCTCACCTCCCCATGGATGTTCTTCAAGTGTTCTGCAAAATCCTCAGCTTCAGCACTACTTATTTCTCCTTTATCTATCTTCCTCAATTCAGATGCATTTCGTGGACTACTTCCATATATAATCTGGAATGGTGATTTACCAGTGCTCCTATTGATAGAATTATTGTATACAAATTCGGCCTGTGGTAAAATCAAATCCCATCCTGTTGGCTTATCTCCAACCAAACATCTCAACAAATTCCCCAAACTCCTATTCACCACCTCTTTCTGTCCATCAGTCTGTGGATGATGTGATGAACTGAACTTTAAATCTGTCTTCAACTTCTTCCACAACGTACGCTAGAAATATCCAACAAACTTAGTGTCCCGATCTGAAACTATGGTCTTTGGCAAACCATGAAGTCTCACTACTTCTCTGAAAAACAATTCTACTACATGAACAGCATCATTAGTCTTCCTGCAGGTAATAAAATGCGCCATCTTTGAAAATCTGTCAACTACCACAAAAATTGAATTGTGTCCCCGCTGTGTCCTCGGTAAACCAAGAACAAAGTCCATGCTGATATCCTCCCAAGGCTTCTCTGGTATAGATAATGGCTGATACAACCCTATATTCTGCTTCACTCCTTTTGCCATCTGACATACTCTGCAACTCTGTACAAACTTCTTCACATCATGCTGCAATTGTGGCCAATAATAATTTTCACTAACCAAAGAAAGGTTTTTGTCACGACCAAAATGTCTAGCCAATCCTCCGCTATGCTTCTCCTTGATGAGATTCTCCCTCATAGAATTTCGTGGAATGCACAACTAACTCCCTCTGAATAGCATATCATCTTGGATGATAAAATCTAGCCATTTCATCCTGTCTAGAGTAACAGGTTCTGTACAAGCTTTCCAAGCCTCACCAAAATCAGGATCCTCTGGATACAAATTCTTGAGTTCCTTGAACCCAACCACTTCAATCTGCATTTCTATCAGCAATAGTTGCCTTCTGCTAAGAGCATCTGCAACCCTATTAGACTTTGCACTCCTGTGTTTCAAAACAAATGTATAACTCTACAAAAAACTCAACCCATTTCAAATGTCTTTGATTCAATTTTCCTTGACTATTCAAATATTGCAAAGCTTGATGATCAGTATACAAAATAAACTCCTTAGGAAGTAGATGATATCTCCACTTCTTTAATGCCTGAACTATAGCATAAAATTCTTGATCATAAACAGAATATTTCTTCTTGGCATCATTTAACTTCTCACTGAAATAAGCAACAAGTTTACCTTCTTGGCTCATAACAGCTCCTATTGCAGTACCACTAGCATCACAATCTACTTGAAACACTTTATTAAAATCTGGAAGTGCTAAAACTGGTTGTTCTGTAACTTTTTGTTTCAACAATTGAAAAGTCTTTTCTGCCCCATTAGTCCACTTAAACTCTTTTCTATCCCCTCTCATTGTTTCAGTCAAGGGTCCACAAATACTGCTAAAATTTCTGATAAACTTTCTATAAAAGCTAGCTAGACCATGAAAAGATCTTACCTCAGTAGCACTCCTCAGAGTAGGCCATTCAAGGATAGCCTGTACCTTCTCTGGGTCCATTTTTAGACCTTCTGCTGAAACTACAAATCCCAAATACACCAACTCTTTCTTCACAAAACTGCACTTCTTCAAATTAATCAACAATTTCTCTTCTCTCAACTTTTCAAATACCATACGAATATGCATCATATGCTCATCCAATGTCTTACTAAAGATCAAAATATCATCTAGGTAAACAATAACAAACTTACCCAGAAATTTTTTCAGAACCTCATTCATGAGCCGCATGAAAGTGCTCGGTGCATTGGTTAGCCCAAAAGGCATGACTAACCACTCATATAGTCCTTCCTTTGTCTTGAAGGCAGTCTTCCATTAATCTCCTTTTCTGATCCGAATCTGGTGATATCCACTCTTCAGATCTATCTTTGAGAAATACACAGCTCCACTCAAACAGTCTATAATATCATCCATTCGTGGCAATAGAAACCTATACTTGATTGTGATCTTGTTTATCGCTCTGGAATCTATACACATCTTCCATTCTTCATTCTTCTTTGGTGCTAATACCGTTGGTACAGCACAGGGACTCAGACTCTCATGGATCAATCCTTTCTATAACAGTTCATGTACTTGTATGTTTAATCCTCACTTTCTGCAGGTGTCATTCTTTGTGCTGCCTTATTTGGCAAACTCGCTCCTGGGATCAAGTCCATCTGATGACTGATCTTCCTGACTGGTGGTAATCCATCAGGCACGTTATCGGATACAATATCCTGAAACTCATTCAACAAATCTATAACTTCTACAGGAACATCTTCTACTTCCTCTTTACCAGCTTTTGGAATTAAAGCAAAACATACATGCTCATGCCTCATACCATCTAGGAATTTCATTCCATCAACAAATGTTATTCTTGCATTACCACATACCTTTTCTTCAGTCTCCTTCAATGGCTTTAGCTTATGTCACACTCCATCCTTTGTCAGGGAATAGGTATTCGCATGACCATCGTGTACAGCACATCTGTCAAACTGCCACAGTCTATCCAATAACATATGACATGCATCCATAGAGATGATATCACATAGTACCTCATCTTGGTACCTGCCGATCTTGAACTTCACTAGGCATTGTTCATTGACCATGACCTTGTGGTCATCCTGTACCCAGGCAATCCGATATGGATGTGGGTGTTTCTGTCTCTTGAGCTTCAACTTTGTCACCATCTTTTTTGACACCAAATTGTCAGTGCTTCCACTATCAATAATCACATCACAACATTTACCTTCACACTTGCACCTGGTGCGAAACAAGCTCCTCCTTTGCTCAGGTTCATTCTCACCACTCAATAGGACTCTTCTGTTAATCAACGTTTCTCCTCTTTCAGCATCTTCAGAATTTGATGATTTGGTATCTTCATCTACATGTGTAACTCTGGCCTGGCCTTCATTTCTCCGGTCTGTTCTGCCTTGGTGCTCAAGACATTCAAATGCCCTATGACCTTCTTCTCCATAGTGAAAACATGTTCCACGGAAGCCACCTCTTCCAGATCCTTGTCCTCTTCCTCTTCCTCTCTGATCTCTATTATTCTGATCCTAGAAGCGATTGGAATTATTTACTCACTGATTTTGACTGCTACTGGCCTCATTCTTCTTTTTTGGATCTTCATTTCGGCCACCATATGACCATCCACCAGATCGTCCACCGCGACCTCTTCCATTTTGTCTGCTCTCAAATTTCTTGTTCAGCTTTTCCTCTACTTTTAGGGCAAATTGGTATGCCTCCTCAATACTGTTCATTCGAACCAGATTCAACTCCTCCTGAATGCTTGGCCTTAACCCATTAAGGTATCGGGCAACTTTCTCCTTATCAGCTTCGACATGGCCTGTTTTGATGAGGAGTCGATAGAACTCCTCTGTATACTCCTGAACAGATTTTCCTGCTTGCTTCAAATTTTGCATTTTTTTTAGTAGGTCAAGCGCATAATCAATAGGAATGAACTGTCGCTTCAATTTTTCCACCATCCGATCCCATCTTGTGATTTTATCTTTCCCTCTTCTATTTCACTCCAATAGAATTTCTTGCCACCAGATCTTCGCATGACCTTTCAGTCTGGCCTTCGCAAATTTGACCCTATCAGGATCCTCAACATCTTCATACTCAAAATATTCCTCACATTCGTTGATCCAGTCGATCAATTCCTTTGGGTTAAGATTTTCAGAAAATGTAGGAACCTCAATCTTAGGTCTTTTCCCAATCTTAGAAATCGCCTGAAAAAGTCTTTCTTCCTCCTGGTTCACAATTTCAGCTTCTCCTTCTTGATATTCTTCTTCGGCTTCATCCTCGCTTTCGTCTCTGACATTAAGATTCATTCCTCTACGAATCTCTTCTTGTAATGCTCACACTTTTCTCTGCAGCTCTCTAACCTCAAGTGTTACAACACCAGCTCTTCTGCCACGTTCCCTTCGTGGAGGCATTTTTGCGATGTGCGTTGAAACCCTAGCCACGGTCCTGGTGCAAACTGCCTCACAGTCAGCACTCTATTTACACACTCAAGAACTCCTACTCTAATACCACCTGATGAAGGGTGCTCCCCTTAATACCACAAACACATAACATATATAGAGAAACAACAACAATATGCAAGAACAGAAAATTGGCTTCTTATTATCTCCACAAATGTGGAATTACAAACTTTCAGAATTACAATATGCAAAGCCCCATGGGCATTCCCTTACAATATTCTATAGGACAAAGGCTCGAATTATTGCTCAGATTTACTACCCAGAACAATTCTGAACTGCCTAAGACAATAATACAGCCTTCCTTATATAGACAATTTTCCACCGCCTGGGAAGGTTCCAGAATTTTAGCCAATAAGGCCGACAAACTTAGAATTATTTTATTTTACATTTTATTACATCATAGTCAGCTCAAGATAACCTTTGAAACCCGAACAAAAATTTTGAAGAAAATTATTTTCTGCCATTTCAGGTGGCCCAACTTCCGAAGACCACAAGTCATCACCAGTTGACCCGCTCGGCTATTATAACCCCATTTCAGAAATGCCACAAAGTGCTCTACAGGTTTGACCCGCACAAGCGCCCGTCACCCAAATTTTTGACCTCATCCGAGGCCTCTAAAGCTTTCAAAACTGAGTTCAAAGTTTCTGTACCCTGCTGCCAATACCGAAAATCTTCAATATCTTCCAATATACACTTGATCTGGCAATGAAACTTTACTGGCAGACTTATATGACCAAAATGAACCTCCAAGAAAGAAATCAGATCATTCTGAGCACATACAAAAATTACCAAAAATAGTAACTTTCCATAAATAACAGCTCTGCACAAAATAGCCCTTATTGAATATAAAAATAGAAATATTTTTGGGTGATGCAAGATTGCTCTTACATCCAGGATGTTCCTGCATCAAAGTTGCATCCCAAAGGAGACAAGATCTACTCACATACGCACTTCAAGAACATTGCATACATCTTACTGATGTAGGAGGCTTTATTTTAATCTTTAAGGAGTTGTTGTGTTTGATTATAAAGAATCTCCTCATTCTCCAACTTTTCCTATCCATCTTTGAGTTTGTGAAGTATCCTAAGTTGGGAAGGAAAGAAAGATATTTTATGGAGCCAGTCAATGGTTTCATTTAATCAATGTCCATGCTTGGATAGATAGGATAGGAGATTGTGAAATTTGACACCCTAATTAAATGCATACTTACATGTACATACATACATACATACATACATATGTATGTATGTATGTACATACATATATATCTATGTACTATGTACATATGTAAACACACATGTACATGCATCAATGTACACATACACATACACATACACATACCCATACACATAGTTTTCAATACAAGATATACAAAAAATCCACCACTTGAAAACAAATAGTAGTGTAAATTCATATACATCTCATCACCCTACAAATGGTGGCTATCAAAACCCTTGGGCCTTGGTTGTGGTCATACATATGGAGTAAAGGAATATCTATCAGATGCCATAGATTGTGAGAAACTCCTAGAGACTTTACTCCTATCCATACACTCAACAATACCTTCAAGCTCCACCACCTCTACCCTAAGCTTGATGACCTCATGATCTAGTCACTTTTTCTAGGCTTGTTGTAATTCTACCTTATCCCATGGGGAATATAACTCTACCAATATCTATATCATGGTCCCATGGTCCCAAAGATACTTTAGTGTCTCCCCATACAAGAATATGAACCAATAATGATCTATACTAATTGTCATGATCCCACAGAGCAAGTCATCCCTCTAATGACACATCTGACAAAGTTGCACCATCTCCTCATGTTAATTGCAATAAAGAAAAAAATTATAAAATAATCTATATTATTATGTATCTCAAAATCAGAATGAACATTTAAATATTTAAAAACATCAATATGTCTGTTGGCAATTAGTGTTCACATATTTAATTATGTGTGGCATCTATTATAATGTGTGTAATTGTATGTGATAATAATAATGTGAGTTGTATTTGTTGAAATTTGAGTTGTTAAAAAATCTCATATAACTAGTGACTTGCTCTTAATGTAGCGACTAAAACTCCTATAAGTATATAATCTATTCAACAAATGAAATGGGGAAGAATGGATTAATTTGATTTTATCATTTTATCCTCAATTCGTCTTCCCATATTTTCTACACGGTATCAACGCGGTTATAATTTATGTGCCTGTGATTGAGGAAACAATTATTATCTCATGATCATGATTATTATGTTGCCATGAGATTGGAGTCCATTTAATATATTGGAGAGTTCTATGACAAATCGACTTGCAAACTTTGATCTGGAAGAGGGTCCACTTTTAAATCCACCAACAACATTCATTGTTGATGTTTTCTATAGCTTTCCCCCTCCACCCATAGATCTTTAGAATTAAAATTCTCCGGTGGTTAAATGATCTGTGAAGGTTTCGATGTGGCTGTGTCAAATCTTACTTCTGTAACATGGATTTGAAGAAGGAAGAAGTGATCAGTTGAAATGTCATGGATCAGCCACTTTGACTGGTAGAAGCCTTGCTTTGAAAAATTCATATTAGATCTAGAGAGGACATGTGTATTGGTGTATTGGCAAGACTATCGCTCATGGTCAGTCATTATTTTTTAATTAATTTCTTCTTTTTGTCACATAGAAATAGCATGACCTCCGTGCGCGACTAAGCAGTGGCTATGACATTGATAAATGGTGCAGAGTATTAGGAATTCCATCTTCAAGATCATAAATCATATTGTGAAAGGTCCCTAGATTATGAAGACTACAGCGGGGGAGTTTGCACATACCTAGTTCAGAAGGTTCTTAGTAACTGTCATCACAGCCATGATAAATACGTCTTTTGAATCTCAGCCGTGTGTCAATAGTTGCTGGATAATGTTTACGTACAAGATGAAATGCTAATGCAATTCTTGTGAAAGATTATTTAAGCTCTGGCAATTGAGTGGCGCTTCTATATGTTTTTTTTGGTTGGTTTCTAAGTATCTTTGTTGGCATTCATCTGACTACTGGATGGCTTTCATCATTGGTGACACTCTTGGTAGAAGACTGTAGTATAAAATTATATACATACATATACACATACACATATACATACACATACACATACATATACACATGCACAACAAACAATAGTATAAAATTATATACATCTCATCACCCTACAAATGGTGGCTATCAAGACCCTTGGGCTTTGGTTGTGGTCATAGATATGGAGTAGAGGAATATCTATCAGATGCCATGGATTGTGAGAAACACCTAGAGACTTTACTCCTATCCATACACTTGACAATACCTTCAAGCCCCACCACCTCTACCCTAAGCTTGATGACCTCACAATGTAGTCACTTTTTCTAGGCTTATTGTAATTCTACCTCATCCCATGGGGAATCTAACTCTACCAATATCTATATCATGGTCCCAAAGATACTTTAGTGTCTCCCCAGAAAAGAATATAACCCAATAATGGTCTATACTAATTGTCACGATCTCATAGAGCAAGTCATCCCTCTAATGACACATCTGACAAAGTTGCACCGTCTCCTCATGTTAATTGCAATTAAAAAAAAAATTAAGAAAAAATCTATATTGCTATGTATCTCAAAATCAAAATGAACATTTAAATATTTAAAAATATCAATATGTCTATTGGGAATTAGTGTTTACATATTTAATTATGTGTAACATCTATTATAATGTGTAATTGTACGCGATAATAATAATGTGAGTTATATTTGTCAGAATTTGAGTTTTTAAAAAATCTCATATAATTAGTGAGTTGTTCTTATAATGTAGCAACTAAAACTCTTATAAGTATGTATCTATTCAACAAATGAAAGGGGGAAGCATGGATTAATTTGATTTTTATCATTTTAGCCTCAATTCATCTTCCCATATTTTCTACATGGTATCGAAGTGGTTATAATTTATGTGCCTATGATTGAGGAAAGAATTATTATCTCATGATCATGATTATTATGCTTCCATAAGATTGGAGTCCATTTAATATATTGGTGAGTTCTATGATAAATCAACTTGCAAACTTTGATCTGGAAGAGGCTCCACTTTTAATTCCACCAACAACATTCATTGTTGATGTTTTTTGTAACTATCCCCTCTACCCATAGATCTTTGGAATTAAAATTCTCTAGTAGTTAAATGATCTGTGAAGGTTTCGATGTGGCTATGTCAAATCTTATTTCCGTGACATGGATTTGAAGAAGGAAGAAGTGATGAGTTGAAATGTAATGGATCGACCACGTCGACTGGTAGAAGCCTTGCTTTGACCAATTCATATTAGATCTAGAGAGGACATGTATTGGTGTATTGGCAACACTGCCACTCATGGTCAGTCATTATTTTTTAATTAATTTATTCTTTTTGTCATATAGAAATGGCATGACCTCCATGCGCGACTAAGCAGTTGGCTATGGCATTGATAAATGGTGTAGAGTATTAGGAATTCCATCTTCAAGATCATAAATCATATTGTGAAAGGTCCCTAGATTATGAAGACTACAGTAGGGGAGTTTGCAACATACCTAGTTCAGAAGGATCTTAGTAACTGTCATCACAGCCATGATAAATATGTCTTTTGAATCTCACCCGTGTGTCAACAGTTGCTAGATAATGTTTGCGTACAAGATGAAATGCTAATTCAATTCTTGTGAAAGATTATTTAATAACTGTCATCACAACTATGATAAATATGTCTTTTGAAATCACCTATGGTAGGAGATTGTAGTCTCAATACTTCCATCATTTTTAGTTTTCATTCAGATATATGAGAAATTTTATTTGGCTATTTGATATATGGTGGTCTTTATGATTATAATATTTATTTTTTCAACAATTACCTTATAGCAAGCATAGGTACACCATTTTAAAAACCGTATCCAAATAGAGTCTATGTCTATAGATTGATTGCATAGTTTTTGATAGATAAAAGTAGCAAGAGGGTGCTGGCCTGAGGAAAAAGGGACTAGAGGTGCATTAACAACATATTAATGGCACTAGTCAAAAGCATTTCAAGAGCAGTTTAATAGCAGAGTAAACCAAGTCTAATCTGCCTCTATCAAAAACAAAAACCACAATACTTTTCAAAAAAGATTAAACCAGAGTATCTAAAGTGAATAGTGTTGGGGCGCAGGGCAAATAGCCTTGTGGAAATGGTAAATACAGAGGAGAAGGCCCTGATGGAGGATAAGGATTGATTCATTAGGGTTCTCTTTAATATCTAAAATATTACTTTCTATGGAATGCAGGAGGTAGAAGGGAATGGAAATTAAGTCCTTATTTCTAATGTGATTCAGAAAAGGTAAGTGGTAGTAGTAGAACACTGTAAACTTACCTTCGAGGGTGAAATATTTCATCACAATGAAACAAAGCTTTGGCCAGAACTCCAGAAGCTCTTCCCAGAAGAAACCCCCTTGCTTCTTGATAGGATTCTCTCCCTCCTTGAAAAACTAGTTGAGACTGGTAGGGTTAGGCATCCGACTGGTCTTTTTTGTACTTTCTCCCTTCCATAGAGAGGCTCGTCACCTTAGCAATGACCTCCTCATTGATCTGGAAATGGATGCCACCAACTGGGACACTCCTATTATTCTAGGACAAGACAAATTGTTTGGATATCCTCTCATTGTGCCCACCTTTCATGTGCTCCATGAAACCCCAAATACTACTCTCTCTGCAATAGTGGGTCACCAAAGGGTCAGAGGTGAAGGTCTCATTGATCTTGTCCAGTTCAATGCGAAGAGTGTTGCCTCCCATGTCAAAACTCTGCATCACCTACGTCCGAATATATAGAGAACCAGAGGGATGAGCTTCTTGATAGGTATATAAAACCAGTTGTTTTGGTTTGGCCTTTTTGAGATAAGGTTATACTCAACTGGCTGGCCTTGGGTGAATTTTTGGGAGCCGGGCTCTGTACCACAATATCTAATGGATCTCCAGGTGCCATTATTAGTAATAACACCAGGGCTGCACTAGATGTCCTTGTTAGCCAAGTAAGCCCGCCGATTCAGACAACAATTTCTCCACACACTAGAAAGGCAATTATGAATCTTATGAGGTTTAGGGTATTCAATTTCATAATCAAAAAAATCTCCAGACTATGCCAGCACATGATTAGGGAAGGATTCATAATAAATATGACAGTGTGGCTCATTTAAATATCAATTATAATCATTTCCCCTCCGATGAGCTACCGAGTCACCTTAGGAAGTTCGTTGACCATCCTCCAATTATTGAGTTTGGTTTGCTTTAG
>BSBK01014800.1:82500-105674 GCA_027943335.1 Chamaecyparis obtusa | reverse complement strand
CAAAAACTTCAAATCTCGCAAAAACTCCAGTGAAACGAAAAAAAGAAAAAGACTTTAACTCACAAAAAATTCAAATCTTCTTGCGGCATGCAGACCCAAGTGCTAGACGGGGGCTGCACACAGATCGACTTCAGTATCACTAATGACGACGCGCTGGAACGACTACCGTTGTCGAACCCTTCTCCGACTTGCGCCATCGAGTGACCCAAAAGAGACGACCCAGGGGAGCCCCCGCATAGCAATCAGGTGGCTTCATGCCCCTCAAATAAAATCAGGCATGCTCCTCACATTTTAAATCTGAGCCGCAAATCCGTCCGAGCACCAGCACTGATTCGCTTGGAGGGGCACCCTATCCAAACGACCCAAAAGCTATACGCGGCTCCATTCGCACGCACAGAACTATTTCAGGCCGACTCCCTGTGAAGGCCGCATCTCTCCGTTCCACACATGCAAGAGCCAATGCATAGCTAACGAGTACCCGGATAGGGGTTCGCGGAAAGTACATAGCAGATCGCTTGTACCAAGCGACCCAAAAGCTAGACAAGGGCTAACCCGAAGATCGCCTTCCATGTCACTGCGACGACGCATTGGAACGACAACCGCTGTCGAACCCTTTCCGACTTGCGCCGTCGAGCGACTCGAAAGACGGGACTTTGAGCAGCCCCCGCATAGCAATCAGGTGGCTTCATGCCCCTCTAATGGAATCAGTGCTGCTGATCCCGTTTTGAAATCCGACCTGCTCATCCATCCGTCCGTCGGATTTCAAAACGGGATCACTAGCACTGATTCTATTAGAGGGGCATGGGGGAGCTTCCGCGGACAACACCTCCCCTATATAAGTTATTAGTCCAAGTATTGCACTTCCGTAGAAATTTGAGCCGAAGAGAATATCTCACAAAAATTTCAAATCTCTCAAAAATACAAGTGAAACAAAGAAGAATAGATCACAAAAAATTCAAAACTTCTAAAAATTCAATTGAAACGAAGAGAATAGCTCACAAAAAATGCAAGTCTTGCAAAAAAAAATTCAAGGGAAAAGAAGAGAATAGCTCACAAAAAAAATCAAATCTCCCAAAAATGCAAGTGAAACGAAGAGACTACATCACAAAAAATGCATAACTTCCAAAAATTCAATTGAAACGAAGAGAATAGCTCACAAAAAATGCAAGTCTTCCAAAAAAATCAAAGGAAACAAAGAGAATAGCTCACAAAAAATAGCTAGCTTGTGGCCCGGACGATCCGATCTCATGAAAACTGACTACATACCCGTGGCTCGGATCGACAAGCTAGCTCGGATCGGCGATCTGAGCTCATTCCATCATGCATTCCCGTCTTCTACTCCATAAATGACTCACCTCTTTGTATTCACTTGAGAACTAAACATCCTTTAGTTCAGCTCGAATCACAACGTGCACTAGAATCCGTTCCAGCTCGGGTCTCATCTCAAAGATCCTTGCATTCACCAACAACACCTCCCCTATATAAGTTATTAGTCCAAGTCTTGCTCTTCCGTAGAAATTTGAGGCGAAGAGAACAACTCGCAACAAATCCAAATCTTCCAAAAAATCAAGGGAAATGGGGAGAATAGCTCACAAATAATTCAAATCTTCAAAAAAATCAAGTGAAACGAGGAGAATAGCTCACAAAAAATTCAAATCTTCCAAATATCAAACCCAAAAGCTTCGCACACATTACAAATCAAACAGCTTGTACCGAGCGACCCAAACGCTAGACAAGGGCTCACCCTTAATAAGAGAATCAGTGTTTGACTTGTGGGCCGGGCGAGCCGATCTCATGAAAACTGCCTACATACCCGTGGCTCAGATCAGCGAGCTGACTCGGATCGTCGATCTGAGCTCATTCCATCATGCATTCCCGTGTTCTACTCCATAAAACGACTCACCTCTTTGTATTCACTTGAGAACTGAACATCCTTTAGCTCAGCTTGAATCACAACGCGCACTAGAATCCGTTCCAGCTCGGGTCTCATCTCAAAGATCCTTTCATTCACCAACAACACCTCCCCTATATAAGTTATTAGTCCAAGTCTTGCTCTTCCGTAGAAATTTGAGGCGAAGAGAACAACTCTCAAAAATTCCAATTCTTCCAAAAAAATCAAGGGAAACGGGGAGAATAGCTCACAAATAATTCAAATCTTCAAAAATATCAAGTGAAACGAGGAGAATAGCTCACAAAAAATTTAAATCTTCCAAATATCAACCCAAAAGCTTTGCACACATTACAAATCGAACAGCTTGTACCGAGCGACCCAAACGCTAGACAAGGGCTCACCCTTAATAAGAGAATCGATGTTTGACTTGTGGGCCGGGCGAGCCGATCTCATGAAAACTACCTACATACCCATGGCTCGGATCAGCGAGCTGGCTCGGATCGACGAGATAGCTCGGATCGACGATCTGAGATCATTCCATCATGCATTCCCATGTTCTACTCCATAGAATGACTCACCTCTTTGTATTCACTTGAGAACTGAACATCCTTTAGCTCAGCTCGAATCACAACGCGTACTAGAATCCGTTCCAGCTCGGATCTCATCTCAATGATTCTTACATTCACCAACAACACCTCCCCTATATAAGTTATTAGTCCGAGTCTTGCTCCCCCGTAGAAATGCTCGCCAACGCCGAAAGGTCACAAAAAATTTAAATCTCATAAATGACTCAGCTCGACGGGCTGGCTCGGATCGTACATACCCGTGGCTCGGATCGACGAGCTAGCTCGGATCGGCGATCTGAGCTCATTCCATCATGCATTCCCATGTTCTACTCCATAGAATGAGTCACCTCTTTGTATTCACTTGAGAACTGAACATCCTTTAGCTCAGCTCGAATCATAACGCGCACTAGAATCCGTTCCAGCTCGGGTCTCATCTCAGTGATCCTTACATTCACCAACAACACCTCCCCTATATAAGTTATTAGTCCGAGTCTTACTCCCCCGTAGAAATGCTCGCCAACGCCGAAAGGTCACAAAAAATTTAAATCTTGTAAAAGACTCAGCTCGACGGGCTGGCTCGGATCGCCGAGCTGGCTCGGATCGCCGAGCTGGCTCGGATCGCCGAGCTGGCTCGGATCGCCGAGCTGGCTCGGATCGCCGAGCTGGCTCGGATCGCCGAGTTGAGCTCAATCCATCATGCATTCCCGTGTTCTACTCCATGGAATAACTCGCCTATTTGTAATCACTTGAGAATTCAACATCCTTTAGCTCAACTCGAATCACAACGCGCACTAGAATCCGTTCCAGCTCGGGTCTCATCTCAAAGATCCTTCCATCCACCAACACCACCTCCCCTATATAAGTTATTAGTCCAAGTCTTGCTCCCCCGTAGAAATGCTCGCCGACACGGATAGGTCACGAAAACTTTAAATCTCGTAAAAGACTCAGCTCGACAAGCTAGCTCGAATCCGTGAGCTGGCTCGGATCGACGAGCTGAGCTCAATCCATCATGCATTCCCGTGTTCTACTCCATAGAACAACTCACCTATTTGTATTCACTTGAGAACTCAACATCCTTTAGCTCAGCTCGAATCACAATGGGCACTAGAATCCATTCCATCTCGAGTCTCATCTCAAAGATCCTTACATCCACCAACAACACCTCCCCTATATAAGTTATTAGTCCGAGTCTTGCTCCCACGTAGAAATGCTTGCCGACGCCGATAAGTCACAAAAACTTAAAATCTCGTAAAAGGCTCGGATCGCCAAGCGAGCTGGCTCGGATCACCGAGCGAGCTGACTCGAATCGGCGAGCTGGCACGGTTTGCCGAGCGAGCCGGCTCGGTTTTCCAAGCTGGCTGGCTCGGATCGCCGAGCCGGCTCGGCTCAAATCGGATCGGATCCATCATGCATTCCCGTGTTCTACTCCATAAAACAACTTGCCTATTTGTATTCCTTTGAGAACTCAATATCCTTTAGCTTAGCTCTAATCACAATGCGCACTAGAATTTGTTCCAGCTTGGGTCTCATCTCAAAAATCCTCACATCCACCAACAACACCTCCCCTACGAGGATAAGTTATTAGTCCGAGTCTTTCTCCCCCATACAAATGCTTGCCGACGTCGATAGGTCGCAAAAAATTTAAATCTCGTAAAAGGCTCAACTTGACGAGCTGGCTCGGATCGTCGAGCTGGCTCAGATCGACAAGCTGGATCGGATCAACGAGCTGGCTCGGATCCGCGAGATGAGCTCAATCCATCATGCATTCCTGAGTTCTACTCCATAGAACAACTCGCCTATTCATATTCACTTGAGAACTCAACATCCTTAAGCTCAGCTCGAATCGTCTATGCACGAACCCATGCATAGCATTCAGGTATCAAATGGCATATCCAAAAATATCCGTAGAGAGCTAGCAAATCAATCATAGGCAGCATTGGCATAGATCGAGGTGAACATCATTTGATGCGATTTGACTAGTTACCATTGGGATGCCTTCGTGGCAATAGGGCCGACTTGAAACAAACCAACACAGCTTGATGTGATAGGGGTCATTTCATAATGACTGTTGGATGACTTTGTGGTGGTATGGCTAACTTACAATGGATGGGTGTAGTGTTGATGTGACAAGATCACCTCATACTAGAAATAGAGCTAACACGTCGACTGACTTGAACTGACATGTAAGGGACTCGATCCGAGGTGTAACAAAGGAGTTGTTTGGTGCACTCAGGAGTAGGGTCATGTCAGGGACTTGATTCGAGGAGCATTCATGGGGTTGTGCGACAAGTTGTTAATAGTTTTGGCCTGGGTAAGGTTTAGAGTCAAGTCGAGGTGTCATTCGAGCTGCATGAAGTAGCATGGACTGCTTTGTGCAGAGTGGCATTGGATCTTGTTGGGGACTCGATCCGAGGTGAAATCAACTAGGTATTGGAATGGGAAGTTGGGGACTTTTCCATGGGAGACTTGGAACATGTGCGAGATGGTGGCGTAATGAGCTAGTTCAGAACTATGTTGGACTATGAGATGCATTGGTTGCATGTACGTAGGAGGTCTTCATGACATTGGCTCGTGCAAGCCACAAGTCCTAATCTGGATGCAAGTTCACATCTTGAGGACAACTCATTAGTGGAGAAGTTCTCAAACTCAATTCTTGAGAGGTGTCTTGCTAGCTCAAATCGGTGAGTTGGCTCAGATCGGCTAGCTCAATCAGATTGGCGAGCTGGCTCCGATTGACGAGTTGGGCTCATCTCAGAGGTCGTTACATCCGTAAACAATACCTATCCCGTTATGACCCTAGAGATCTGGGTTACTTTGCCGACTCTAGTGATCCGGTGATCCAAGTCAATCCGGCGAATTGAGTCGATCCGGTGACCCGAGTTGTTCTGGTGATCTAAATTACTTATGTGACTGGAGTAATTCAAGTTGGGGGACTTGACAACTTGGCATGCTGAGCCGAATTCATTGATGAGTTGGCATACTCGTCAGCATAGGTATAGGAATGGGAAGTCATGGACTTTTCCATGAGAGACTTGGAATGAGTTAGCCTAGCTCACTTGTGAGTGGGGTCAAAAGTCACATTTGTTGACCTGAGTTGATCTCGCGACCTGAGCTGATTTGGCTGGCGGCCTGAGTTGGTGTGGTGACCCAAGTTGATCTGGCTAGCGACCTGAGTTGATCCAGCGATCCGACTTCATCCGTCGACCTGACCGAGTTGGTCAGGTGATCTGGTGACCCGACCTGACCTGGTTGGTGAGTCGAGTTGATGTGGCGACCCGAGTTGATCTGGCTGGCGACCCAAAATGATCCCGTGACCTGACCCGATCTGAAGACCTGACCCGACCCAACCCGAGTTGGTCTGGCAATCTGGTGACCCGAGTTGTTCTGGTTGGCGACTCGAGTCGATATGTTGACCCAAGTTGATCCGGTGACCCGACCCAATCCGGAGACCTGACCCGACCAAACTTGACCTAACTTTAGTTAGTCAGGTGATTTGGCGACCCAATATGATCTATATGGATACCTGAGTCGATGTAGGGACCCGAGTAGATTTGGCTGGCGGCCCGAGTCGATCTGACAACACCGTCCTAATCTGGAGACCCGAGTCGATCCGACGACTCGAGTTGATTCGGCAACCCGAGTGGATTTGACGACCTGTGTCGATCTGGTGACCCGAGTTGTTCTGGCGATCTGAGTTACTTATGCAACTCGAGTGATCTGAGCTGGTGGACTTGACAGCTTGGCATATTGGATCGAGGTGATCCAAGATTGAATGAGTTAGCACAGATCGAGGTGAACATCATTTGATGTGATTTAACTTGCGATCTGACTGGTTATCATTGGGATGCCTTCGTGGCAATAGGGCCGACTTGAAATAGAGATCTGAGTCGATCTGACGACTCCAGTGATTCGAGTCGATCTGGCAAGTCTAGCGATCCAAGTTGGCTAGGCAACTTCGTCAATCTAAGTTAGTCAGGTGATCTTGCGACCTGAGTTGATCTGGATGGTGACCCGAGTTGATCCGACTGGCAACCCAAGTTGTTTTGGGGACTCGAGTCGATCCAGAAACCCGAGTTGACTCGGCGATGCGAGTCGATCCAATGATCCGAATTACTTATGCGACTGGAGTAATTCAAGTTGGGGGACTTGACAGCTTGGCATGCTAAGGCGACTTCATTGATGAGTTGGCATACTTGTCAGCATTACTATTGTGCATATTAGATTGAGGTGATCCAAGTTTGAATGAGTTGGCATGGATCGAGGTGGACATCATTTGATGCAGTCTGACTAGTTATTGTTAGACGCAGTGTTGAAATGACCCGGGGTCATTTCATATAACCGCTGGGAGGCTTTCGTGGTAGTAGGGCAAGACCTGCGATGAGAACTTAACAAGGTCGCTGGCGGGGTCGAAACTCGTAGGAAAAAATGGATAAAGGAGGCTCTATACAAGGAAAAGAACAAAATTTTCAAGTTATAAAAAACTTAAATCACTAGAGCCATCCATGGAGTCACGCCTAGCTCGTTGGCGACGGGATCCCGGTGAGCTCGCTCACGAGCAAGATCTCGGACAGGATCCGGTCGAGCTCGTTGGCGATCCTCAGGGCGGGGTCAAAAGTCCTAAAAAAATAGACAAAGGAGGCTTCGTACAATGAAAAGAATGAAAAAACTAGAGTTGAAAAAGAAAACCACTCGTGCCATTCATGGAGTCACACCCAACTTAGTGACCCAAATTGATCGGGTGACCCGACCTAACCCGAGTTGGTTAGGTGATGTGGTGACCCGAGCTGATCTGGCTGACGACCCGAGTCGATGTGGCGACCTGAGTTGATCTGGTTGGCGACAAGAATTGATCTGGCAACCCGACCCGATCTAGAGAACTGACCCAACCCGATCTAGAGACCTGACCCAACCCGACCCGACCCAACTTGGCCTGGCAATCTGGTGACCCGAGTTGATCTGGTTGGTGACCCGAGTCAATTTGTTGACCTGAGTTGATCAGGCTGGCATACTTAGTTGACTTCATTGATGAGTTTGCATACTCGTTAGTATTACTATTATGCATATTAGATTGAGGCGATCCAAGTTTGAATGAGTTAGCCTAGCTCGCTTGCGAGTGGGGTCAAAACTCAAATTTGTTAACCCGAGTTGATCTGGCTGGTGACCCGAGTTGATTTGGTGACCCGAGCTGATTTGGCTGGCGACCTAAGTCGATGTGATGATCTGAGTTGATCTGGCTGGCGACCTGAGTTGATCTGGCGATCTGACTTCATCCGTCGACCTGACTCGAGTTGGTCAGGTGATCTAATGACCTGAGCTGATCTGGTTGGCGAGTCGAGTCGAGTCGATGTAGCAACTCGAGTTGATCTGGCTGGCGAGCTGAAATGATCCCGCGACTTGACCCAATCTGGAGACCTTACCCGACCTGACCTGAGTTGGTCTGGCGACCCAAGTTGATCTGGTTGGTGACTCGAGTCGATGTGTTGACCCGAGTTGATCTGGCTGGAGACCCAATTTGATCTGGTGACCCGACTCGATCCAGAGACCCGACCTAACCTAAGTTAGTCAGGTGATTTGGTGACCTGATTTGATCTATCTGGATACCCGAATCGATCCGATGAACCGAGTCGATCGGACGACCCATCCTGATCTGGAGACCTGAGTCGATCCGGTGACCTGCGTCAATACGGTGACCCGAGTCGATTCGAGGACTCGAGTCGATCCGGTGACCCGAGTCGATCTGGCGACCCGAGTCGATCTGATGACTCGAGTTAATTAGGTGACCCAAGTTGTTTTGGCAATACGAGTTACTTATGCGACTCGAGTGATCCGAGCTAGCAAACTAGACAGCTTGGCATATTGGAATGTGTTAACAACATAAGCTGATGTGTTGACCCGAGTTGATCATGTTAGTGACCCGAGTTGATCTAATTAGCGACCTGAGTTGATCCGGTGACCCGACCTGATCAGGAGACCTAACCCAACCTGACCTAAGTTAGTTAGGTGATTTGGTGACCCGAGCTGATCTATCTGGATACTCGAGTTGATGTGGCAACCTAAGTTGATCTGGCTGGTGACCCGAATTAATCTGGTGACCCGACCTGACCTGAGTTGGTTAGGTGATGTGGCAACCTGAGCTGATCTAGGTGATGACCCAAGTCGATGTGGTGACTTGAGTTAATCTAGCTAGCAACCCGAGTTGATCCAGCGACCTATCGCGATCTAGAGACCCGAGTCAAGCCGGCAACCCGAGTCGACCTAACGACCTGAGTGATCTAAGTTTATTATGGTAGTTGGAGTTACTTATGCGACTCGACTGATCTAAGTTGGAGGACTTGACAACTTGGCATACTGAGATGACTTCATTGATGAGTTTGCATACTCATCAGCATTACTATTGTGCATATTGGATGTGGTGACCTGAGTTGATCTGGCTAGGGACCTGATCTGGCTGGTGACCTAAGTCGATGTGGTGACCTAAGTTGATCTAGCTCAGGACCCGACTTGATCTGGTGACCCGACTTGATCTAGAGACCCCACCTGAGTTGAGTTCATCGAGCGATCTAGGGATCCAAGATGATCTAGCTGACTACCTGAGTCGATGTGGTGTCCCGAGTCGATCTGGCAACTCGAGTTGATCTGGCTGGCGACCCAAGTTGGCTAGGTGATGTGGCAACCTGAGTCAATGTGGCGATCAAGGCTGATTTGGTTGGCGACCTAAGTTGGTCAGGTGATCTGGTGACCAGAGCTGATCTAGCGACCCGAGTTGATCTAGTTGGCGACCCATGTGATGACCTAAGTTGATTTGGCTAGCGACACGAGTTGATCAAGTGACCCGTCCCGATCCAAAGACCTGAGTCGATTCGGCTATGTCAACCCAGCAACCTGAGTTGACTTGATGACCCGAGTCGACCCCGTGACCTGAGTCGACCTAGTGACCCGAGTCACTATGGTGACCTAATTTATTATGGCTATCTGAGTTACTTATGCGACTCGAGTGATCTAAGTTGGGGGACTTGACATACTGAGATGACTTCATTGATGTGTTTGCATACTCATCAACATTACTATTGTGCATATTAGATTTATGCGATCCAAGTTTAAATGAGTTGGCCTAGCTTGATCGTGAGCGAGGTCAAAAGTTGTAAAAAAAATAGACAAAGGAGGCTCCCTACGACAAAAAGAATGAAAAAACCAGAGTTAAAAAAAAATCACTCAGGCCATACATGGAGTCACGCCCTTCTTATTGTCGAGCTAGAAGCGGAGACTTGACTATGATAATACTTGAAGAGGAGTATGGGTCAATCATTCAAAAAGTGGACAGACTCACTGGAGATCTAAGTAGGTCAGGCTATCTAGTGACCTGACCTAATCTGGCTGGTGACCCGAGTCGATGTGGTGACCTGAGTTGATCTGGCTCGGGACCCGACTTGATCTGGTGACTCGACTCGATCTAGAGACCCCACCCGACCTGAGTTCATCGGGCGATCTGGTGATCTGAGATGATCTAGCTAACTACCTGAGTCGATGTCGTGTCCTGAGTTGATCTGGCGAACCGAGTTGGCCAGGTGATGTGGTGACCCAAGCTGATCTGGCTGGCGACCCGAGTCGGTTAGGTGATTTGGCGACCAGAGCAGATTTGGCTAGTGACCCAAGCTGATCTGGTGACCTGAGTTGATCTAATTGGTGACTCATGTGGTGACCCGAGTTGATCAAGTGACCTGTCCTGATCTAGAGACCCGAGTCGATCCAATAACCTGAGTTGACCCGGCGACCCGAGTCAACTTGACGACCCGAGTCAACCCAGCGACCTGCGTCGACCTAGTGACCCGCGTCGACCCAGTGACTCGCGTCGACCCAGTGACCCGTGTCGACCCAGTGACCCGTGTCAAACTGGCGACCCATGTCGAACCGGTGACTCGTGTTGACCTGACAACCCGCATCGACCTGGTGACCCAAGTCAACCCAAGTCGACTCGAGGCCCGAGTTGATCTGGCAACCCAAGTCGACCCGAGTCGACCCGATAACCTGAGTCAACCGAGTCACCTGAGTTGATCTGGCTGGTGACCCGAGTTGGCCAAGTAATGTGGCGACCTGAGTCAATGTGGTGACCCAAGCTGATCTGGCGACCACAGCTGATCTGGCTGGTGACCCAAGCTGATCTGGCGATCCGAGTTGATCTAGTTGGGGACCAGTGTGGTGACCTGAGTTGATCTCGCTAGCTACCTAACTTGATCTAGTTGGTGACCCGTGTGGTGACCGAGTCGACCCAGTGACCTGAGTCAATCGGTTGACCCAGTGACCTGAGTCAACTGAGTCAACCCGATGACAAGAGTCAATCGAGTCGACATGGTGACCTGAGATGACCGAGTCAGTCAGGTGATTGAGTCGACCCAGTGACCTGAATCGATTGAGTCGACCCGAGTCGACCAGGAGACCTTAGTAGACTAGGTCGACCCGTGTCAACCCAAGTCAACTTGAGGCCTGAGTCGATCCAGCAACCCAAGTCGACTCGGTGACCCGAGTCGACCCAGTGACCCAAGTCGACCTGATGACCTGAGTCAACCGAGTCGACCCGGTGACCCGAGTTGACCGAGTCGACCCAATGACCCGAGTCAATCGAGTCGACCCGAGTCGACCCAGCGACTGGGGTTTCTGTGGTGACCTAATTTATTATGGCAGTTGGAGTTACTCATTGGCGACCAGAGCTGATCTAGCAACCCGAGTTGATCTAGTTGGCGACCTAACCTGATCTAGCTGGCGAACTAATTTTGTCAGGTGATTTGGCGACAAGAGTTGATTTGGCTGGTGACCCAAGCTGATATGGTGACCTGAGTAAATCTAGTTGGGGACCCGTGTGGTGACTTGAGTTGATCTCGCTAGAAACTTGAGTTGATCCAATGACCCCTCCTGATCTAGAGGCCCGAGTCAACCCGAGTTGACCCGGTGACCCGAGTCACTCGAGTCGACCCGAGTCAATCGAGTCGACCCAGTGACTTGAGTCAACCGAGTCGACCCAGTGACCCGAATCAACCGAGTCGGTCAAGTGACTGAGTCGACCCGGTGACCTGAGTCGACTGAGTTGACCCAGTCGACCTGGTGACCTGAGTCGACAGAGTTGACCCAGTGACCTGAGTCAACTGAGTCGACCTGGTGACCCGAGTCAACTAAGTCGACCTAAGTCAGTCAGGTGATTAAGTCGACCCGAGTTGACCAAGTGACCCGGTCAACCGAATCGACCGAGTGACCTGAGTCAACTGAGTCGACCCGATGACCCGAGTCAACTGAGTCGACCTGAGTCAACCGAGTCGACCGAGTCAACGTGGTGACCCGAGTCAACTGAGTCGTCAGGTGACTAAGTCGACCCGAGTCAAACCAGAGTCGACTGAGTCAACCTAGTGACCTGAATCAATGAGTCGACCCGGTGACCTGAGTTGACTAGGTCGACCCGTGTCAACCCAAGTCGACTCGAGGCTTGAGTCAATCCAGCAACCCAAGTCGACTCGGTGACCCGAGTCGACCCAGTGACCCGATGGACCGAGTCGACCCGGTGACCCGAGTTGACCGAGTCGACCCAATGACCCGAGTCAACTGAGTCGACCCCGTGACCTGAGTCAACCAAGTCGACCCCAGCGACCGGGGTTTTTATGGTGGCCTAATTTATTATGGTAGTCAGAGTTACTCACTGGCGACTAGAGCTGATCTAGCACCCCGAGTTGATCTAGTTAGCGACCTAACCTGATCTGGCTGGTGAACTAATTTTGTCAGGTGATCTGGCGATAAGAGCTGATCTGGTTGGTGACCCAAGCTGATATGGTGACTCGAGTAAATCTAGTTGCCCGACCCATGTGGTGACCTGTAGTTGATCTCGCTAGCGACTTGAGTTGATCCAATGACCCGTCTCGATCTAGAGGCTCGAGTCGAGCCAGCAACCCAAGTCGAGCTAGCAACCCGAGTCAACCGAGTCGACCTGATGACCTGAGCCAACCGAGTCGACTCGGTGACCCGGTGACCTGAATAACCGAGTCGACCCGGTGACCAGAGTCGGACTAAGTCGACCCAGTCGACCTGAGTCAACCGAGTCGACCCAGTGACCTGAGTCGACCCCGATGACCCGAGCCAACCGAGTCGACCTAGTGACCCGGTGACCCGAATCAACCGAGTCGACCCGGTGACTAGAGTTGACTAAGTCGACCCAGTCGACCTGAGTCAACCGAGTCGACCCAGTGACCCGAGTCGACCCCGATGACCCGAGCCAACCGAGTCGACCAGTTGACCCGGTGACCCGAATCAACCAAGTCGACCCGGTGACCAGAGTCGACTGAGTCGACTCGGTGACCCGAGTCAACCGAGTCGATAGAGTTAACCCAGTGACCCGAGTCAACCGTGTCAACCCAATGACCTGAGTTGACATGGTGACCTGAGTCAACCAAGTTGACCTAAGTCAGTAAGGTGACTGAGTCGACCCGAGTCGACTCGGTGACCTGAGTCAACTGAGTCGACCTGGTGGACCTAAGTCAACTAAGTCCGACCCGGTGACCTGAGTTGACCCAGTGACATGAGTCAAACCGAGTCGACCCGATGACTTGAGTCAACCGAGTCGACCCTGTGACCTGAGTCAACCGAGTCGACCCAGCGACCTGAGTCACTGTGGTGACCCATTTATTATGGCAGTCGAAGTTACTGGCTGGCGACCCGAGTTGATCTAGTTGGTGACATAAGCTGATCTGGCTGGTGACCTAATTTTGTTAGGTGATCTGGTGACCAGAGCTGATCTAGCTGGTGACCCAAGCTGATCTGGCGACCTGAGTTGATCTAGTTGGCGACCCGTGTGGTGACCTGAGTTGATCTAGTTGGCGACCCGTGTGGTGACCTGAGTTGATCTCGCTAGCGACTTGAGTTGACCAAGTGACTCATCCCGATTTAGAGGCCTAAGTCGATCCGGCAACCCAAGTCAACCCGGTGACTTGAGTCAACCGCGTCGACCGAGTCAACCTAGTGACCCGAGTCGATCGAGTCGACTCGATGACCCTGAGTCAACTGAGTTGACCCGATGACCTGAGTCAATTGAGTCGACCTGGTGACCCAAGTCAACCGAGTCGACCTAAGTCGACCGGTGACTTGAGTCAACCGAGTCAACCCGGTGACCTGAGTCACACTGAGTCGACCGAGTTGACCTAGTGACCTAAGTCACCAAGTCGACCCAGTGACCCCGACCGACCGAGTCGACCCAGCGACCCGAGTCGCTGTGGTGACCCAATTTATTATGGCAGTCAAAGTTATTGGCTAGCGGACCAGAGTTGATCTAGCGACCTGAATTGATCTAGTTGGCAACCTAAGCTGATCTGGTTGTCGACCTAATTTTGTGAGGTGATCTAGTGACCAGAGCAATTTGGCTGTCGACCTAATTTTGTGAGGTGATCTAGCAACCAGAGCTGATCTGGCTGGGGACCCAATCTGATCTGGCGACTCGAGTTGATCTAGTTGGCGACCTGTGTGGTGACCTGAGTTGATCTCGCTAGCGACTTGTGTTGATCTAGTGACCCATCCTGATCTAGAGGCTTGAGTTGATCCAACAACCCAAGTCGATCCGAGTCGACCGAGTCGACTCGATCTTCCGAGTCAACCGAGTTGACCCGGTGACCCGAGTCGACCCGGTGACCTGAGTCAATCGAGTCGACCCGGTGACCTGAGTCAACTGAGTCAACCCAGTGACCTGAGTCAACCGAGTCGACCCGAGTCAACTGAGTTGACGCGGTGACCCGAGTCAACCAAGTCGATCGATTCAACCCGGTGATCCGAGTCGACCTGAGTCGACCGAGTCGGTTAGGTGACTGAGTCGACCCGATGACCTAAGTTGACCGAGTCGACCCAGTGACCTGACTCAATGAGTCGACCCAGTGACCCGAGTCAACTGAGTCGACCCAATGACTCGAGTCAACCGAGTCGACCTGGTGGACCCAAGTCACTGAGTCGACCGAGTTGACCCGATGACCCGAGTCAACTGAGTCGACCCAGTGACCCAAGTCGCTGTGGTGACCTAATTTATTATGGCAGTTAAAGTTACTAGCTGGCGACCAGAGCTGAGCTGGCAACCTGAATTGATCTAGTGGGTGGACCTAAGCTGATCTGGCTAGTGACCTAATTTTGTAGGTCATCTGGAGGACCAGAGCTGATCTGGCTGGTGACCCAAGTTGAATTGGTGACTCAAGTTGATCTAGTTGGCGACCCGTGTGGTGACCTGAGTTGATCTTGCTAGCGATTTGAGTTGATCCAGTGACCCGTCCTGATCCAGAGGCCTGAGTCAATCCGGCAACCCAAGTCGACTCCGGTGACCCGAGTCTATCAAGTTGACCGAGTGACCTGAGTCAACCGAGTCGACTCGATGACCCGAGTCAACCGAGTCGACTCGATGACCCGAGTCAACCGAGTCGACTGAGTCGACGTGGTGTCCCGAGTCGGTCAGGTGACCGAGTCGACCCGAGTAAACCAGAGTCGACTGAGTTGACCTAGTGACCCTGAATCAAATTGAGTCAACCTAGTGACCTGAGTCGACTAGGTCGACCCGTGTCAACCCAAGTCGACTCGAGGCCTAAGTTGATTCGGCAACCCAAGTCGACTCGGTGGACCCACGTCGACCGAGTCGACCCAGTGACCCTAGTTGACCCGATACCCTAGTTGACCCGTGACCCGAGTTGATCAAGTGACTGAGTTGACTGAGTCCGACCCAGCGACCAGGTTATTTTCGTGGTGGACCCAATTTATTATGGCAGTCGGAGTTACTCACTGGCGACCAGAGCTAATCTAGCGACCTGAGTTGATCTAATTGGTGACCTAACCTGATCTGGTTGGTGAACTAATTTTGTCAGGTGATCTGGTGACAAGAGCTGATCTGGTTGGTGACCCAAGCTGATATGGCGACCTGAGTAAATCTAGTTGGTGATCCGTGTGGTGACCTGAGTTGATCTCGCTAGCGACTTGAGTTGATCCAGTGACCCATCCCGATCCAGAGGCCCGAGTCGAGCCGGCAACCCAACCGACCTGAGTCAATCGAGTCGACTCGAGTCCACCGAGTCGACCCAGTGACCCGAGTCAACCTGGTCAACTCGATGACCCGAGCCAACCGAGTCGACCCAGTGACCCGGTGACTCGAATCAACTGAGTCGACCCGGTGACCAGAGTTGACTAAGTCGACCCAGCTGACTTGGTGACCTGAGTCGACAGAGTTGACCTAGTGACCTGAGTCAACCGTGTTGACCTGATGACCTAAGTTGACCTGGTGACCCAAGTCAACCAAGTCTACCTAAGTTAGTAAGGTGACTGAGTTGACCCGAGTCGACCTAGTGACCTGAGTCAACCGAGTCGACCTGGTGACTCGAGTCGACCCAGTGACATGAGTCAACTGAGTCGACCCAATGACCTGAGTCAACTGAGTCAACCGAGTCGACCCTATGACCTGAGTCAACCAAGTTGACCTAGCGACCCGAGTCACTATGGTGACCCAATTTATTATGGCAGTCAAAGTTATTGGCTGGCGACCTGAGTTGATCTAGTTGGTGACATAAGCTGATATGGCGACCAGAGCTGATCTAGCTGGTGACCCAAGCTAATCTGGTGACCCAAGTTGATCTAGTTGGCGACCCATGTGGTGACCTGAGTTGATCTCGCTAGTAACTTGAGTTGACCCGATGATCCATCTTGATCTAGAGGCCCGAGTCGATCCGGCAACCCAAGTCGACCTGGTGACCTGAGTCAACCGCGTCGACCGACTCGACCCAGTGACCTGAGTCAACTAAGTTGACCTGATGACTTGAGTCAACTGAGTTGACCCAATGACCGGAGTCAACTGAGTTGACCCGATGACCTGAGTCAACTGAGTTAACACGATGACTCGAGGCAACCAAGTCGACCCAAGTCGACCGAGTCAGTCAGGTGACTGAGTCGACCTAAGTCGACCTAGTGACCTGAGTCGACCGAGTCAACCCGGTGACTCGAGTCAACAGAGTCGACCGAGTCGACCCAGTGACCCGTGTCAACCGAGTTGACCTGGTGACCCGAGTCGATCGAGTCGACCCAGCGACCTGAGTCACTATGGTGACCTAATTTATTATGGCAGTCAGAGTTACTGGCTGGTGACTAGAGCTGATCTGGTGACCTGAATTGATCTAGTTGGCAACCTAAGCTGATTTGGCTGTCGACCTAATTTTGTGAGGTGATCTGGCGACCAGAGCTGATCTGGCTAGTGACCCAATCTGATTTGGTGACCTGAGTTGATCTAGTTGGTGACCCGTGTGGTGACCTGAGTTGATCTCACTAGCGACTTGTGTTGATCTAGTGACCCATCCCAATCTAGAGGCCTGAGTCGATCCGGCAACCCAAGTCGATTCGAGTTGACTCGGTGACCCGAGTCAACCGAGTCGACCCAGTGACCTGAGTCAATTGAGTCAACCCAGTGACCTGAGTCAACCGAGTCGACCCGATGACCCGAGTCAACCGAGTCAACCCGATGACCCGAGTCAACCGAGTCGACGCAGTGACCTGAGTCAACCAAGTCGATGCGGTGACCCAAGTCAACCGAGTCGACCCGGTGACCTGAGTCAACCGAGTTGACCTGAGTCAACCCGACGACCTGAGTCGACCCGATGACCCGACTCGATCGAGTCGACCTGGTGACCTGACTCGACCGAGTCGACCCAATGACCCGAGTCAACCGAGTCGACCCGGTGACCCGAGTCAACTGAGTCGACCGAGTTCACCCGGTGACCTGAGTCAATTGAGTCGACCCAGTGACCCAAGTTGCTAGTGACCTAATTTTGTTAGGTGATCTGGAGACCAGAGTTGATCTGGTTGGTGACCCAAGCTAATCTGGCGACCAGAGTTGATCTAGTTGGTGACCCGTGTGGTGACCTAAGTTGATCTTGCTAGCAACTTGAGTTGATCCAGTAACCCATCCTGATCCAGAGGCCTGAGTCGATCTGGTAACCCAAGTCGACCTGAGTCGACCTGGTGACCCGACTCAACCGAGTCGACCCGATGACCCGAATCAACCAAGTCGACCTGATGACCCGAGTCAACCAAGTCGACCTTGTGACCCGAGTCAACCAAGTCGACCCGAGTCAGTCAGGTGACTGAGTCAACCCGGTGACCTGAGTCGATTAAGTCAACGGAGTCCACCCAATGACCTGAGTCAACTGAGTCGATCGTGTCAACCCAGTAACCTAAGTCAACCCGGTGAATCGAGTCAACTGAGTCGATCGAGTCGACCCGGTGACCTGAGTCAACTGAGTCGACCTGAGTCGACTGAGTCAACCCAGTTACCTGAGTCACTGTGGTGACCTAATTTATTATGGTAGTCAGAGTTACTGGCTGGTGACCTAAGCTAATCTGGCTGGTGACTTAAGTTTGTCAGGTGATCTAGCGACCAGAGTTGATCTGGTTGGTGACCCAAGCTGATCTGGCGATGTGAGTTGATCTAGTTGGCGACCCGTGTGGTGACCTGAGTTGATCTCGCTAGCGACTTGAGTTGATCCAGTGACCCGTACTGATCCAGAGGCCCGAGTCGATCTGACAACCCAAGTCGACCCGGTGACCCGAGTCAACTTGGTGACTCGAGTCGATCCGATGACCTGAGTCAACTGAGTCATCCCGAGTCGACCGAGTCAGTCAGGTGACTGAGTCGACCCGGTGACCTGAGTCAACCAAGTCGACCTGGTGACCCAAGTCCATCGAGTCGACCGAGTCGACCCAGTGACCTGATTCAACCAAGTCGACCTGGTGACCCGAGTCAACCGAGTCGACCTGGTGACCCGAGTCGCTGTGGTGACCCAATTTATTATGGCAGTCAAAGTTTTTGGCTGGCAACCAGAGCTGATCTGGCGACCTGAGTTGATCTAGTTAGCGACCTAAGCTGATCTAGTTGGCGACCTAAGATGAAATGGTTGGTGACCCAGGCTGATCTAGTTAGTGACCTGATTTTGTCAGGTGATCTAGCGACTAGAGCTGATCTAGCTGGTGACCCAAGCTGATCTAGTGACCCGAGTTGATCTAGTTGGTTACCTGTGTGGTGACCTGAGCTGATCTCGCTAGCAACTTGAGTTGATCTAGTGACCCGTGCAATCTAGAGGCCCGAGTAGATCCGACAACCCAAGTCGACTTGAGTCGACCTGAGTCAACCGAGTCAGCTGAGTCGACCTAAGTCACCCTAGTCGACCCGGTGATCCAAGTCAACTGAGTTGACTCAAGTTGACTGCGTCGACCCGAGTCGACCGGGTCGGTCAGGTGACTGACTCGACCTGAGTCGATTTGGCTACCTGAGTCAACTCGGTGACCCGAGTCGATCGAGTCGACCGAGTCGACCAAGTCCACCCAGTGACCTGAGTCTTAGTCGACCGAGCGACCAGAGTCGTTGTAGTGACCTAATTTATTATGGCAGTATGAGTTACCGACTAGCGAGCAGAGTTGATCTAGCCACCCGAGATGATCTAGTTTGCGACCTGAGTTGATCTAGTTGGTGACCCGAGTTGATCTGCCTGTTGACCTAATTTTGTCAAGTGATCTAGCGACCAGAGCTGATCAAGCCGAGCGGAACCGAACCGGTCGAGCTCTCCGGGGAGCGGCGGGGCGGGATCGGCGCCGAGCTCGCTCCCGGGCGGGGTCGAAACTCGCGGAAAAAAAATGAACAAAGGAGGCCCCGTACGAGGATAAGAACGAAAAAACCAGAGTTAAATTAAAAAAAAAAAAAAAAAAAAAAAAAAAATTACTTTCGGGTCATACGTGTAGCCACGCCCAGCTCGCCCGCGGACGGGATCCCCATCGAGCTCGTCGAGCCGAGCGGCGCTCGCGGGCGGGGTCCGATCCGAGCGGAACCGAACCGGTCGAGCTCTCCGGGGAGCGGCGGGGCGGGATCGGCGCCGAGCTCGCTCCCGGGCGGGGTCGAAACTCGCGGAAAAAAAATGAACAAAGGAGGCCCCGTACGAGGATAAGAACGAAAAAACCAGAGTTAAAAAAAAAAAAAAAAAAAAAAAAAAAAAAAAAAAAAAAAACTTTCGGGTCATACGTGTAGCCACGCCCAGCTCGCCCGCGGACGGGATCCCCATCGAGCTCGTCGAGCCGAGCGGCGCTCGCGGGCGGGGTCCGATCCGAGCGGAACCGAACCGGTCGAGCTCTCCGGGGAGCGGCGGGGCGGGATCGGCGCCGAGCTCGCTCCGGGGCGGGGTCGAAACTCGCGGAAAAAAAATGAACAAAGGAGGCTCCGTACGAGGATAAGAACGAAAAAACCAGAGTTTTAAAAAAAAAAAAAAAAAAAATTACATTCGGGTCATACGTGTAGCCACGCCCAGCTCGCCCGCGGACGGGATCCCCATCGAGCTCGTCGAGCCGAGCGGCGCTCGCGGGCGGGGTCCGATCCGAGCGGAACCGAACCGGTCGAGCTCTCCGGGGAGCGGCGGGGCGGGATCGGCGCCGAGCTCGCTCCCGGGCGGGGTCGAAACTCGCGGAAAAAAAATGAACAAAGGAGGCTCCGTACGAGGATAAGAACGAAAAAACCAGAGTTAAAAAAAAAAAAAAAAAAAAAATTACATTCGGGTCATACGTGTAGCCACGCCCAGCTCGCCCGCGGACGGGATCCCATTCGAGCTCGTCGAGCCGAGCGGCGCTCGCGGGCGGGGTCCGATCCGAGCGGAACCGAACCGGTCGAGCTCTCCGGGGAGCGGCGGGGCGGGATCGGCGCCGAGCTCGCTCCGGGGCGGGGTCGAAACTCGCGGAAAAAAAATGAACAAAGGAGGCTCCGTACGAGGATAAGAACGAAAAAACCAGAGTTAAAAAAAAAAAAAAAAAAAAAAAAAATACATTCGCGTCATACGTGTAGCCACGCCCAGCTCGCCCGCGGACGGGATCCCCATCGAGCTCGTCGAGCCGAGCGGCGCTCGCGGGCGGGGTCCGATCCGAGCGGAACCGAACCGGTCGAGCTCTCCGGGGAGCGGCGGGGCGGGATCGGCGCCGAGCTCGCTCCCGGGCGGGGTCGAAACTCGCGGAAAAAAAATGAACAAAGGAGGCTCCGTACGAGGATAAGAACGAAAAAACCAGAGTTAAAAAAAAAAAAAAAAAAAAAAAAAAATACATTCGCGTCATACGTGTAGCCACGCCCAGCTCGCCCGCGGACGGGATCCCCATCGAGCTCGTCGAGCCGAGCGGCGCTCGCGGGCGGGGTCCGATCCGAGCGGAACCGAACCGGTCGAGCTCTCCGGGGAGCGGCGGGGCGGGATCGGCGCCGAGCTCGCTCCCGGGCGGGGTCGAAACTCGCGGAAAAAAAATGAACAAAGGAGGCTCCGTACGAGGATAAGAACGAAAAAACCAGAGTTAAAAAAAAAAAAAAAAAAAAAAAAAAAATTACATTCGGGTCATACGTGTAGCCACGCCCAGCTCGCCCGCGGACGGGATCCCCATCGAGCTCGTCGAGCCGAGCGGCGCTCGCGGGCGGGGTCCGATCCGAGCGGAACCGAACCGGTCGAGCTCTCCGGGGAGCGGCGGGGCGGGATCGGCGCCGAGCTCGCTCCCGGGCGGGGTCGAAACTCGCGGAAAAAAAATGAACAAAGGAGGCCCCGTACGAGGATAAGAACGAAAAAACCAGAGTTAAAAAAAAAAAAAAAAAAAAAAAAAATTACTTTCGGGTCATACGTGTAGCCACGCCCAGCTCGCCCGCGGACGGGATCCCCATCGAGCTCGTCGAGCCGAGCGGCGCTCGCGGGCGGGGTCCGATCCGAGCGGAACCGAACCGGTCGAGCTCTCCGGGGAGCGGCGGGGCGGGATCGGCGCCGAGCTCGCTCCGGGGCGGGGTCGAAACTCGCGGAAAAAAAATGAACAAAGGAGGCTCCGTACGAGGATAAGAACGAAAAAACCAGAGTTAAAAAAAAAAAAAAAAAAAAAAAAAATACATTCGCGTCATACGTGTAGCCACGCCCAGCTCGCCCGCGGACGGGATCCCCATCGAGCTCGTCGAGCCGAGCGGCGCTCGCGGGCGGGGTCCGATCCGAGCGGAACCGAACCGGTCGAGCTCTCCGGGGAGCGGCGGGGCGGGATCGGCGCCGAGCTCGCTCCCGGGCGGGGTCGAAACTCGCGGAAAAAAAATGAACAAAGGAGGCTCCGTACGAGGATAAGAACGAAAAAACCAGAGTTAAAAAAAAAATTTAAAAAAAAAAATTACATTCGGGTCATACGTGTAGCCACGCCCAGCTCGCCCGCGGACGGGATCCCCATCGAGCTCGTCGAGCCGAGCGGCGCTCGCGGGCGGGGTCCGATCCGAGCGGAACCGAACCGGTCGAGCTCTCCGGGGAGCGGCGAGGCGGGATCGGCGCCGAGCTCGCTCCCGGGCGGGGTCGAAACTCGCGGAAAAAAAATGAACAAAGGAGGCTCCGTACGAGGATAAGAACGAAAAAACCAGAGTTAAAAAAAAAAAAAAAAAAAAAAAAAAATTACATTCGGGTCATACGTGTAGCCACGCCCAGCTCGCCCGCGGACGGGATCCCCATCGAGCTCGTCGAGCCGAGCGGCGCTCGCGGGCGGGGTCCGATCCGAGCGGAACCGAACCGGTCGAGCTCTCCGGGGAGCGGCGGGGCGGGATCGGCGCCGAGCTCGCTCCCGGGCGGGGTCGAAACTCGCGGAAAAAAAATGAACAAAGGAGGCTCCGTACGAGGATAAGAACGAAAAAACCAGAGTTTTAAAAAAAAAAAAAAAAAAAAATTACATTCGGGTCATACGTGTAGCCACGCCCAGCTCGCCCGCGGACGGGATCCCCATCGAGCTCGTCGAGCCGAGCGGCGCTCGCGGGCGGGGTCCGATCCGAGCGGAACCGAACCGGTCGAGCTCTCCGGGGAGCGGCGGGGCGGGATCGGCGCCGAGCTCGCTCCCGGGCGGGGTCGAAACTCGCGGGAAAAAAATGAACAAAGGAGGCTCCGTACGAGGATAAGAACGAAAAAACCAGAGTTAAAAAAAAAAAAAAAAAAAAAAAAAAAAAATTACATTCGGGTCATACGTGTAGCCACGCCCAGCTCGCCCGCGGACGGGATCCCCATCGAGCTCGTCGAGCCGAGCGGCGCTCGCGGGCGGGGTCCGATCGGAGCGGAACCGAACCGGTCGAGCTCTCCGGGGAGCGGCGGGGCGGGATCGGCGCCGAGCTCGCTCCCGGGCGGGGTCGAAACTCGCGGAAAAAAAATGAACAAAGGAGGCTCCGTACGAGGATAAGAACGAAAAAACCAGAGTTAAAAAAAAAAAAAAAAAAAAAAATTACATTCGGGTCATACGTGTAGCCACGCCCAGCTCGCCCGCGGACGGGATCCCCATCGAGCTCGTCGAGCCGAGCGGCGCTCGCGGGCGGGGTCCGATCCGAGCGGAACCGAACCGGTCGAGCTCTCCGGGGAGCGGCGGGGCGGGATCGGCGCCGAGCTCGCTCTCGGGCGGGGTCGAAACTCGCGGAAAAAAAATGAACAAAGGAGGCCCCGTACGAGGATAAGAACGAAAAAACCAGAGTTAAAAAAAAAAAAAAAAAAAAAAAAAAAAAAAAAAAAAAAAAACTTTCGGGTCATACGTGTAGCCACGCCCAGCTCGCCCGCGGACGGGATCCCCATCGAGCTCGTCGAGCCGAGCGGCGCTCGCGGGCGGGGTCCGATCCGAGCGGAACCGAACCGGTCGAGCTCTCCGGGGAGCGGCGGGGCGGGATCGGCGCC
>BSBK01014800.1:40000-72500 GCA_027943335.1 Chamaecyparis obtusa | reverse complement strand
CACTCAATGACATCCATTTCCCAGGCATATGCCACCTACGCGCTTGTTTGGTGCACCCCGCACGACAACTCCCGTCTCGACCGACATAGAAAATTCCACAGTGAGAGATCATCCACAAGTGATGTTGGACGGTAAAGAAAACGCCTCGGCACAGCATGAAAACAATTTCCGCGTCTCGACAGATTGAAAATGTCTACGCCTGTCGGATCATTGCAAAACGGATCCTCGGTTCACAGGAGCCTGGGAAGAATATCCCGTACGAAACCCTTTACCCGAAGACATCCGAATCGCAAGTGCTCGCAACAGTCACTGCCCCGAGAGTATGCACCGCGCACGCGACCGAGTAAGGCCACTCAATGACATCCATTTCCCAGGCATATGCCACCTACGCGCTTTTTTGGTGCACCCCGCACGACAACTTCCGTCTCGACAAACATTAACGCTTTCCGCATCCAGAAAGACATCAAATGGCCACGCATGTCGGGTCATTGCAAAACGGATGCTCGGTTCACAGGAGCCTGGGAAGAACATCCCGTACGGAACCCTTTACCCGAAGACACCCGAATCGCACATGCTCGCAACAGTCACTGCCCCGAGAGTATGCACCGTGCACGCGACCGAGTAAGGCCACTCAGAGACATCCATTTCCCAGGCATATGCCACCTACGCACTTCTTTGGTGCACCCCGCACGACAACTCCCGTCTCGACAGCCTTAACGGTTTCCGCATCCAACCAAAAGCCTTGGCCATACTCGTCTGCAAGTTTAACTCCACAGACAGAGAGGACTTTGCCCTGCAAACCAGAGCAAGACGATAGTGCCTCGTAGAAAATGAAGACGAGATGGCCAAGACCGCACTTGTGTACAAGGCAACCAACCTTTCATCGCACTCCGGGCCACGCTAAAAACACTAGGAAAGGCTTAAAGGGTGGAGAGTGGGACAACGATGAAATATGAAAGCAGGACACTCACCTTACGTGCAACGATTCCCAACACTTGTTACTGTCGGAGCTCATGTATCGCAAAGATGGAACGTGCCAAGTGCCAAGGCCCATGGCAAATGCAACTGTCGTAAACTTCGGAACAAGCGCATCTTTCAGTCAAACAAATGACATACACACTGTCGCAATTCTCTACGACACTCGTGCGTGGCAAAATTCAACTAAATATGAAGATGAGAACTTCCAACTGCACAAGGGCTGGGCAGAACTACAAGAAATGCTCACTCCGCAATTTATTATCGCGCCTACCATCTCGGAAAGGGGTACAAGTGCACACGTTCATCCAAGCAAAGAGGATGAAATGGAGTGAAGGGGCAAGATCCAAAAGTTCCGGAGGTACAACTCCGAGAACAATCGAGAGCAATGCCGAATTACATGTCAACTCTGTTACTAGGCAAACAAGTGTTGTACCTGAAGAAATCGACAGTCCTCACAATGGCCCGAGGCCAATGCTCCGACTTAATCAATTTTCTCCAACAAACGCCATGCCACCTTTCACAAAGGGATTTTATCCATCCAAAACCGAATTAATCACTTGCAGCAAAGTGACCCAAGAGCTAGACGGGGGCTGACCCAGTAATTGTCTTCCATGTCACTACAACGAAACATTTGAACGTCAACCGCTGTCGAACCCTTTCCAACTTGCACCGTCGAGTGACACAAAAGACACTACCATGGGCATGGGCAGCCCCCGCATAGCAAACGGGTGCCCTAATGCGCCCCTCCAATAGAATCAGTGCTAGTGCTCAAATTTTATATCTGAGCTACCAATCCGTCCAAGCACCAGCACTGATTCTCTTGGAGGGCCGCACCTACCCAAACGACTCAGAAGCTATACGCCGGTCCATTCACAAGAACGGAACTATCTCCGGCCAACTCCCTGTGAAGGCCGCATCTCTCCGTTCCACGCATGCAAGAACCAACGCATAGCTAACGAGTACCCGGATAGGATTCGCGGAAAGTACATAGCAAATCGCTTGTACCAAAGCGAACCGAAAGCTAGACGGGGGCTGACCCGAAGATTGCCTTCCATGTCACTGCGACGACACATTCGAACGACAACCGCTGCCGAACACTTTCCGACTTGCACCGTTGAGTGACCCGAAAGACAGGACTTTGGGCAGCCCCCGCATAGCAATCAGGTGGCTTCATGCCCCTCTAATAGAATCAGTGCTAGTGATCCGATTTTAAATCCGACTTACTCATCCGTCCGCGCACAAGCTCTGATTCTATTAGAGGGGCATGGGGGAGCTTCCGCGAACTACTACTCCCCTATATAAGTTATTAGTCCGGGTCTTTCTCTTCCGTAGAAATTTGAGCCGTTGAGAATGGCTCCCAAACAATTCAAATCTTCCAAAAATTCAAGTGAAACGATGAGGAAAAAGCTCACAAAAAAATCAAATCTTCAAAAAATTCAAGTGAAACGAACAGAATAGCTCACAAAAAATTCAGGTCTTCCGAAAAAATCGAAGGGAAACGAAAAGAACAACTAGCAAAACATTCAAATTTTCCAAAACTTCAAGTAAAAGAAAGAACATAGCTCACCAAAAAAATCCATTTCTTCCAAAAACTCAAGTGAATCGAAGAGAGTAGGCTCACAAAAAATTAAAATCTTCCAAAAAAAAATCAAAGGAAACAAAAGAGGAGATCGCAAAAAATTCGAATCTTCCAATGAAACAAAAATGAGAATAGCAAACAAAAAATTCAAATCTTAATGCAGCATGCGACAGAGCAAATCGCTTGTGCCAAGCGACCCGGGAGCTAGACGGGGGCTGACCCAAAAATTGCGTTTCTTGTCAATGCGACGATGCGTTGGAACGACAACCGCTGTCGAACCCTTTCCTACTTGCAACGTCGACTGACACAAAAGACACGATCCTGGACAGGCCCCGCATAGAAAGCGGGTGGCCTAATGCGCCCCTCCAATAGAATCAGCGCTAGTGCTCAGATTTTAAATCCGAGATACCCAGCACTGATTCTCTTGGAGGGGGGCACCTACCCAAACGACTCAAAAGCTATACGCGGCTCCATTCACAAAAACAGAACTATCTCCGGCCAACTCCCTGTGAAGGCCGCATCTCTCCGTTCCGCTCGTGTAAGAGCCAACGCGTAGCTAACGAGTACGTGGATAGGGTTCGCGGAAAGTACATAGCAAATCACTTGTACCAAAGTGACCCGAAAGCTAGACAGGGGCTGACCCGTAGATTGCCTTCCATATCACTGCGACGACGCATTGGAACGACAACCGCTGCCGAACCCTTTCCGACTTGCACCGTCGAGCGACCCGAAAGACAGGACTTTGGGCAGCCCCCGCATAGCAATCAAGTGGCTTCATGCCCCTCTAATAGAATCAGTGCTGGTGATCCCATTTTGAAATCCGACCTACACATCCGTCCGATCACCGGCAATGATTCTATAAGAGGGGTATGGGGGAGCTTCCGCGAACAACACACAACTCCTCCCCTATATAAGTTATTAGTCCGAGTCTTGCTCTTGAGTGGAAATTTAAGCCGAAGAAACTGGCTCCCAAAAAATTCAAATCTTCCAAAAATTCAAGTGAAACGATGACAAAAAGCTCACAAAAAATCAAATCTTCCAAAAATTCAAGTGAAACGAACAGAATAGATCACAAAAAATTCAAGTCTTTCGAAAAAATCTAGGAAAACGAAAAGAATAGCTAGAAAACAAAATTCAAATCTTCCAGAAATTCAAGTAAAACAAAGAACATGGCTCACCAAAATAATTCATCTTCCAAAAATTCGTCATTCTTACCGCAATCCATCATCTTATCCGTCATAACGCGTATCCAACATATCCACGAGGAGGTAACCCAACTCGCTCGCATAGTTCCTCAAGTCAGATAACAATGCATCTAGATGAATCCAAATCGTTTTCGATCGAGACTTAGCAACTAATGTCGCACCCGCCTAGATTGACTTGAGATCCAATCCGCCGACACATATGATAACTAACTGATTCCAATGCAAAGCATCTTGAGCCATTGCGCACTCAAGTATCGGAAGTCGAAGCGACATAGCAAGTAGCTTGTACCAAGTGACCCGGGAGCTAGACGGGGGCTGACCCGAAGATCGCCTTTCTTGTCAATGCGACGATGTGTTGGAACGACAACCGCTGTCGAACCCTTTCCGAAGTGCACCGTCGACTGACCCAAAAGTTACGACCCTGGACAGCCCCCGCATAGCAAGCGGGTGGCCTAATGCGCCCCTCCAATAGAATCAGTGCTAGTGTTCATATTTTAAATCCGAGCTACCAATCCGTCCGAGCACCAGCACTGATTCTCTTGGAGGGGCGCACCTACCCAAACGACTCAAAAGCTATATACGCGGCTCCATTCACAAGAGCAGAACTATTTCCGGCCAACTCCCTGTGAAGGCCGCATCTCTTCGTTCCACGCATGCAAGAGCCAACGCATAGCTAACGAGTACCCGGATAGGGGTTCGCGGAAAGTACATAGCAGATCGCTTGTACCAAAGCAACCCAAAAGCTAGACGGGGGCTGACCCGAAGATCGCCTTCCATGTCACTGCGACGACGCATTGGAACGACAACCGCTGCCGAACCCTTTCCGACTTGCACCGTCGAGCGACCTTCGAAAGACGGGACTTTGAGCAGCCCCCGCATAGCAATCAGGTGGCTTCATGCCCCTCTAATGGAATCAGTGCTGCTGATCGCGTTTTGAAATCTGACCTAATCATCCGTCCGTCTGTCGGATTTCAAAACGGGATCACCAGCACTGATTCTATTAGAGGGGCATGGGGGAGATTCCGCGGACAACACCTCCCCTATATAAGTTATTAGTCCAAGTCTTGCACTTCCGTAGAAATTTGAGCCGACGAGAATATCTCACAAAAATTTCAAATCTTTCAAAAATACGAGTGAAACAAAAAGAATAGATCACAAAAAATTCAGAAATTCCAAAAATTCAATTGAAACGAAGAGAATAGCTCACAAAAAAATCAAGGGAAAAAAAAGAGAATAGCTCACAAATAAAATCAAATCTCCCAAAAATGCAAGTGAAACGAAGAGACTACAATCACAAAAAATGCACAACTTCCAAATATTCAATTGAAACGAAGAGAATAGCTCACAAAAAATGCAAGTCTTACAAAAAAATCAAGGGAAACAAAACAGAATAGCTCACAAAAAATTCAAATCTTCCAAAAAAACCAAGTGAAACAAACAGAATAGCTCACAAAAAATTCAAATCTTGCAAACATTCAAGTGAAAACGAAGAGAATAGCTCACAAAAACATTCAAAACTTCCAAAAATTCAAGTGAAAAGAATAAAATAATAGCCCACAAAAAATTCAAGTCTTCCAAAACAAAAACCAAGGAAAAACGAAGAGAATAGCTCACAAAAAATCCAAAACTTCAAGTCAAAACGAAGAGAATTTTACTACCTCGCAACAAACAAAATTCAAATCTCGCAAAAATTCAAGTGAAACGAAGAGACTTAACTCAAAAAATTCAAATCTTCTTGCGACATGCAGACCCAAGAGCTAGACGGGGGCTCGCCCACAGATCGACTTCAGTATCACTATGACGACGCGCTGGAACGACTACCGCTGTCGAACCCTTCTCTGACTTCCGCCATCGAGTGACCCAAAAGACACGACCCAAGGGAGCCCACGCATAAAAATTGGGTGGCTTCATGCCCCTCCAATAGAATCTGTGCTGCTGCTCACATTTTTAAATCCGAGCGGCAAATCCGTCCGAGCACCAACACTCATTCACTTGGAGGGGCACCTATCCAAACGACCGAAAAGCTATACGCGGCTCCATTCGCAAGGCACGGAACTGTTTCAGGCCAACTCCCTGTGAAGGCCGCATCTCTGCGTTCCATGCGTGCTAGAGCCAACACATAGCTAACGAGTACCGGGATAGGTGTTCGCGGAAAGTACATAGCAGATCGCTTGTACCAAAGCAACCCAAGAGCTAGACAGGGGCTGACCCGAAGATCGCCTTCCATGTCGCTGCGACGACGCATTGGAACGACAACCGCTGCCGAACCATTTCCGACTTGCGCCGTCGAGCGACCTGAAAGATGAGACTTTGAGCAGCCCACGCATAGCAATCAGGTGGCTTCATGCCCCTATAATGGAATCAGTGCTGCTGATCCCGTTTTGAAATCCGACCTAATCATCCATCCGTCTGTCGGATTTCAAAACGGGATCACCAGCACTGATTCCATTAGAGGGGCATGGGGGAGCTTCCGCGAACAACACCTCCCCTATATAAGTTATTAGTCCAAGTATTGCACTTCCGTAGAAATTTGAGCCGAAGAGAATATCTCACAAAAATTTCAAATCTCTCAAAAATATAAGTGAAACAAAGAAGAATAGATCACAAAAAATTCAAAACTTCCAAAAATTCAATTGAAACGAAGAGAATAGCTCACAAAAAATGCAAGTCTTGCAAAAAAAATTCAAAGGAAAAGAAGAGAATAGCTCACAAAAAAAATCAAATCTCCCAAAAAATGCATCATGCATAACTTCCAAAAATTCAATTGAAACGAAGAGAATAGCTCACAAAAAATGCAAGTCTTCCAAAAAAATCAAAGGGAAATAAAGAGAATAGCTCACAAAAAATTCAAATCTTCCAAAAAACCAAGTGAAACGAAGAGACTACATCACAAAAAATGCATAACTTCCAAAAATTCAATTGAAACGAAGAGAATAGCTCACAAAAAACGCAAGTCTTCCCAAAAAAAAACAAAAAAAAAAAAAACAAAGGGAAACAAAGAGAATAGCTCACAAAAATTCAAATCTTCCAAAAAAAACCAAGTGAAACAAAGAGAATAGCTCACAAAAATTTCAAATCTTGCAAAAATTCAAGTGAAACGAAAGATAATAGCTCACAAAAAAATTCAGAACTTCCAAAAATTCAAGTCTTCCAAAAAAAAATCAAGGAAAAACGAAGACTTAAACTCACGAAAAATTCAAATCTCCTTGCGGCATGCAGACCCAAGAGCTAGACGGGGGCTCGCCCACAAATCGACTTCAGTATCACTATGATGACGCGCTGGAACGACTACCGTTGTCGAACCCTTCTCCGACTTGCGCCATCGAGTGACCCAAAAGAGGCGACCCAGGGGAGCCCCCGCATAGCAATCGGGTGGCTTCATGCCCCTCCAATAAAATCAGGCATGCTACTCACATTTTAAATCCGAGCCGCAAATCCGTCCGAGCACCAGCACTGATTCACTTGGAGGGGCACCCTATCCAAACGACCCAAAAGCTATACGCGGCTCCTTTCGCACGCACAGAACTGTTTCAAGCCGACTCCCTGTGAAGGCCGCATCTCTCCGTTCCACCCATGCAAGAAACAACGCATAGCTAACGAATACCCGGATAGGGTTTCGCGGAAAGTACAAGCAGATCGCTTGTACCAAAGCAACCCAAAAGCTAGACGGGGGCTGACCCGAAGATCGCCTTCCATGTCACAGCGACGACGCATTGGAACGACAACCGCTGTCGAACCCTTCCCGACTTTGCGTCATCGAGCGACCCGAAAGACGGGACTTTGAGCAGCCCCCGCATAGCAATCAGGTGGCTTCATGCCCCTCTAATGGAATCAGTGCTGCTGATCCCGTTTTGAAATCCGACCTAATCATCCGTCCGTCTGTCGGATTTCAAAACGGGATCACCAGCACTGATTCTATTAGAGGGGCATGGGGGAGCTTCCGCGGACAACACCTCCCCTATATAAGTTATTAGTCCAAGTATTGCACTTCCGTAGAAATTTGAGCCGAAGAGAATATCTCACAAAAATTTCAAATCTCTCAAAAATACAAGTGAAACAAAGAACAATAGATCACAAAAAATTCAAAACTTCCAAAAATTCAATTGAAATGAAGAGAATAGCTCACAAAAAATCCAAGTCTTGCAAAAAAAATCAAGGAAAAAGAAGAGAATAGCTCACAAAAAAATCAAATTTCCCAAAAATGCAAGTGAAACGAAGAGACTACATCACCAAAAAATGCATAACTTCCAAAAATTCAATTGAAACGAAGAGAATAGCTCACAAAAAATGCAAGTCTTCCAAAAAAAAATCAAGGGAAACAAAGAGAATAGCTCACAAAAAATTCAAATCTTCGAAAAAACCAAGTGAAACAAAGAAGAATAGCTCACAAAAAATTCAAATCCTGCAAAAATTCAAGTGAAAGGAAGAGAATAGCTCACAAAAAATTCAAAACTTCAAAAAATTCAAGTGAAACGAAGAGAATAGCTCACAAAAAATTCAAAACTTCCAAAAATTCAAGTGAAACGAAGAGAATAGCTCACAAAAAACTTCAAATCTCGCAAAAACTCCAGTGAAACGAAAAAGACTTAACTCACAAAAAATTCAAATCTTCTTGCCGCATGCAGACCCAAATGCTAGACCGGGGCTCGCCCACAGATCGACTTCAGTATCACTAATGACGACGCGCTGGAACAACTACCGTTGTTGAACCCTTCTCCGACTTGCGCCATCGAGTGACCCAGAAGAGACGACCCAGGGGAGCCCCCGCATAGCAATCAGGTGGCTTCATGCCCCTCCAATAAAATCAGGCATGCTACTCACATTTTAAATCCGAGCCGCAAATCCATCCGAGCACCAGCACTGATTCACTTGGAGGGGCACCCTATCCAAACGACCCAAAAGCTATACGCGGCTCCATTCGCACGCACAGAACTGTTTCAGGCCGACTCCCTGTGAAGGCCGCATCTCTTCGTTGCACACATGCAAGAGACAACGCATAGCTAACGAGTACCCGGATAGGGTTTCGCGGAAAGTACATAGCAGATCGCTTGTACCAAAGCAACCCAAAAGCTAGACGGGGGCTGACCCTAAGATCGCCTTACATGTCACAACGACGACGCATTGGAACGACAACCGCTGTCGAACCCTTTCCGACTTGCGCAATCGAGCGACCCGAAAGACGGGACTTTGAGCAGCCCACGCATAGCAATCAGGTGGCTTCATGCCCCTGTAATGGAATCAGTGCTGCTGATCCCATTTTGAAATCTGACCTAATCATCCGTCCGTCTGTCGGATTTCAAAACGGGATCACCAGCACTGATTCTATTAGAGGGGCATGGGGGAGCTTCCGCGGACAACACCTCCCCTATATAAGTTATTAGTCCAAGTATTGCACTTTCGTAGAAATTTGAGCCGAAGAGAATATCTCACAAAAATTTCAAATCTCTCAAAAATACAAGTGAAACAAAGAGAATAGATCACAAAAAATTCAAAACTTCCAAAAATTCAATTGAAATGAAGAGAATAGCTCACAAAAAATCCAAGTCTTGCAAAAAAAAAATCAAGGGAAAAGAAGAGAATAGCTCACAAAAAATGCAAGTCTTCCAAAAAAAAACAAGGGAAACAAAGAAAATAGCTCACAAAAAATTCAAATCTTCCAAAAAACCAAGTGAAACAAAGAAGAATAGCTCACAAAAAATTCAAATCCTGCAAAAATTCAAGTGAAACGAAGAGGATAGCTCACAAAAAACTCAAAACTTCCAAAAATTCAAGTGAAACGAAGAGAATAGCTCACAAAAAATTTAAGTGAAACGAAGAGAATAGCTCACAAAAACTTCAAATCTCGCAAAAACTCCAGTGAAACGAAAAAAAGAAAAAGACTTTAACTCACAAAAAATTCAAATCTTCTTGCGGCATGCAGACCCAAGTGCTAGACGGGGGCTGCACACAGATCGACTTCAGTATCACTAATGACGACGCGCTGGAACGACTACCGTTGTCGAACCCTTCTCCGACTTGCGCCATCGAGTGACCCAAAAGAGACGACCCAGGGGAGCCCCCGCATAGCAATCAGGTGGCTTCATGCCCCTCAAATAAAATCAGGCATGCTCCTCACATTTTAAATCTGAGCCGCAAATCCGTCCGAGCACCAGCACTGATTCGCTTGGAGGGGCACCCTATCCAAACGACCCAAAAGCTATACGCGGCTCCATTCGCACGCACAGAACTATTTCAGGCCGACTCCCTGTGAAGGCCGCATCTCTCCGTTCCACACATGCAAGAGCCAATGCATAGCTAACGAGTACCCGGATAGGGGTTCGCGGAAAGTACATAGCAGATCGCTTGTACCAAGCGACCCAAAAGCTAGACAAGGGCTAACCCGAAGATCGCCTTCCATGTCACTGCGACGACGCATTGGAACGACAACCGCTGTCGAACCCTTTCCGACTTGCGCCGTCGAGCGACTCGAAAGACGGGACTTTGAGCAGCCCCCGCATAGCAATCAGGTGGCTTCATGCCCCTCTAATGGAATCAGTGCTGCTGATCCCGTTTTGAAATCCGACCTGCTCATCCATCCGTCCGTCGGATTTCAAAACGGGATCACTAGCACTGATTCTATTAGAGGGGCATGGGGGAGCTTCCGCGGACAACACCTCCCCTATATAAGTTATTAGTCCAAGTATTGCACTTCCGTAGAAATTTGAGCCGAAGAGAATATCTCACAAAAATTTCAAATCTCTCAAAAATACAAGTGAAACAAAGAAGAATAGATCACAAAAAATTCAAAACTTCTAAAAATTCAATTGAAACGAAGAGAATAGCTCACAAAAAATGCAAGTCTTGCAAAAAAAAATTCAAGGGAAAAGAAGAGAATAGCTCACAAAAAAAATCAAATCTCCCAAAAATGCAAGTGAAACGAAGAGACTACATCACAAAAAATGCATAACTTCCAAAAATTCAATTGAAACGAAGAGAATAGCTCACAAAAAATGCAAGTCTTCCAAAAAAATCAAAGGAAACAAAGAGAATAGCTCACAAAAAATAGCTAGCTTGTGGCCCGGACGATCCGATCTCATGAAAACTGACTACATACCCGTGGCTCGGATCGACAAGCTAGCTCGGATCGGCGATCTGAGCTCATTCCATCATGCATTCCCGTCTTCTACTCCATAAATGACTCACCTCTTTGTATTCACTTGAGAACTAAACATCCTTTAGTTCAGCTCGAATCACAACGTGCACTAGAATCCGTTCCAGCTCGGGTCTCATCTCAAAGATCCTTGCATTCACCAACAACACCTCCCCTATATAAGTTATTAGTCCAAGTCTTGCTCTTCCGTAGAAATTTGAGGCGAAGAGAACAACTCGCAACAAATCCAAATCTTCCAAAAAATCAAGGGAAATGGGGAGAATAGCTCACAAATAATTCAAATCTTCAAAAAAATCAAGTGAAACGAGGAGAATAGCTCACAAAAAATTCAAATCTTCCAAATATCAAACCCAAAAGCTTCGCACACATTACAAATCAAACAGCTTGTACCGAGCGACCCAAACGCTAGACAAGGGCTCACCCTTAATAAGAGAATCAGTGTTTGACTTGTGGGCCGGGCGAGCCGATCTCATGAAAACTGCCTACATACCCGTGGCTCAGATCAGCGAGCTGACTCGGATCGTCGATCTGAGCTCATTCCATCATGCATTCCCGTGTTCTACTCCATAAAACGACTCACCTCTTTGTATTCACTTGAGAACTGAACATCCTTTAGCTCAGCTTGAATCACAACGCGCACTAGAATCCGTTCCAGCTCGGGTCTCATCTCAAAGATCCTTTCATTCACCAACAACACCTCCCCTATATAAGTTATTAGTCCAAGTCTTGCTCTTCCGTAGAAATTTGAGGCGAAGAGAACAACTCTCAAAAATTCCAATTCTTCCAAAAAAATCAAGGGAAACGGGGAGAATAGCTCACAAATAATTCAAATCTTCAAAAATATCAAGTGAAACGAGGAGAATAGCTCACAAAAAATTTAAATCTTCCAAATATCAACCCAAAAGCTTTGCACACATTACAAATCGAACAGCTTGTACCGAGCGACCCAAACGCTAGACAAGGGCTCACCCTTAATAAGAGAATCGATGTTTGACTTGTGGGCCGGGCGAGCCGATCTCATGAAAACTACCTACATACCCATGGCTCGGATCAGCGAGCTGGCTCGGATCGACGAGATAGCTCGGATCGACGATCTGAGATCATTCCATCATGCATTCCCATGTTCTACTCCATAGAATGACTCACCTCTTTGTATTCACTTGAGAACTGAACATCCTTTAGCTCAGCTCGAATCACAACGCGTACTAGAATCCGTTCCAGCTCGGATCTCATCTCAATGATTCTTACATTCACCAACAACACCTCCCCTATATAAGTTATTAGTCCGAGTCTTGCTCCCCCGTAGAAATGCTCGCCAACGCCGAAAGGTCACAAAAAATTTAAATCTCATAAATGACTCAGCTCGACGGGCTGGCTCGGATCGTACATACCCGTGGCTCGGATCGACGAGCTAGCTCGGATCGGCGATCTGAGCTCATTCCATCATGCATTCCCATGTTCTACTCCATAGAATGAGTCACCTCTTTGTATTCACTTGAGAACTGAACATCCTTTAGCTCAGCTCGAATCATAACGCGCACTAGAATCCGTTCCAGCTCGGGTCTCATCTCAGTGATCCTTACATTCACCAACAACACCTCCCCTATATAAGTTATTAGTCCGAGTCTTACTCCCCCGTAGAAATGCTCGCCAACGCCGAAAGGTCACAAAAAATTTAAATCTTGTAAAAGACTCAGCTCGACGGGCTGGCTCGGATCGCCGAGCTGGCTCGGATCGCCGAGCTGGCTCGGATCGCCGAGCTGGCTCGGATCGCCGAGCTGGCTCGGATCGCCGAGCTGGCTCGGATCGCCGAGCTGGCTCGGATCGCCGAGCTGAGCTCAATCCATCATGCATTCCCGTGTTCTACTCCATGGAATAACTCGCCTATTTGTAATCACTTGAGAATTCAACATCCTTTAGCTCAACTCGAATCACAACGCGCACTAGAATCCGTTCCAGCTCGGGTCTCATCTCAAAGATCCTTCCATCCACCAACACCACCTCCCCTATATAAGTTATTAGTCCAAGTCTTGCTCCCCCGTAGAAATGCTCGCCGACACGGATAGGTCACGAAAACTTTAAATCTCGTAAAAGACTCAGCTCGACAAGCTAGCTCGAATCCGTGAGCTGGCTCGGATCGACGAGCTGAGCTCAATCCATCATGCATTCCCGTGTTCTACTCCATAGAACAACTCACCTATTTGTATTCACTTGAGAACTCAACATCCTTTAGCTCAGCTCGAATCACAATGGGCACTAGAATCCATTCCATCTCGAGTCTCATCTCAAAGATCCTTACATCCACCAACAACACCTCCCCTATATAAGTTATTAGTCCGAGTCTTGCTCCCACGTAGAAATGCTTGCCGACGCCGATAAGTCACAAAAACTTAAAATCTCGTAAAAGGCTCGGATCGCCAAGCGAGCTGGCTCGGATCACCGAGCGAGCTGACTCGAATCGGCGAGCTGGCACGGTTTGCCGAGCGAGCCGGCTCGGTTTTCCAAGCTGGCTGGCTCGGATCGCCGAGCCGGCTCGGCTCAAATCGGATCGGATCCATCATGCATTCCCGTGTTCTACTCCATAAAACAACTTGCCTATTTGTATTCCTTTGAGAACTCAATATCCTTTAGCTTAGCTCTAATCACAATGCGCACTAGAATTTGTTCCAGCTTGGGTCTCATCTCAAAAATCCTCACATCCACCAACAACACCTCCCCTACGAGGATAAGTTATTAGTCCGAGTCTTTCTCCCCCATACAAATGCTTGCCGACGTCGATAGGTCGCAAAAAATTTAAATCTCGTAAAAGGCTCAACTTGACGAGCTGGCTCGGATCGTCGAGCTGGCTCAGATCGACAAGCTGGATCGGATCAACGAGCTGGCTCGGATCCGCGAGATGAGCTCAATCCATCATGCATTCCTGAGTTCTACTCCATAGAACAACTCGCCTATTCATATTCACTTGAGAACTCAACATCCTTAAGCTCAGCTCGAATCGTCTATGCACGAACCCATGCATAGCATTCAGGTATCAAATGGCATATCCAAAAATATCCGTAGAGAGCTAGCAAATCAATCATAGGCAGCATTGGCATAGATCGAGGTGAACATCATTTGATGCGATTTGACTAGTTACCATTGGGATGCCTTCGTGGCAATAGGGCCGACTTGAAACAAACCAACACAGCTTGATGTGATAGGGGTCATTTCATAATGACTGTTGGATGACTTTGTGGTGGTATGGCTAACTTACAATGGATGGGTGTAGTGTTGATGTGACAAGATCACCTCATACTAGAAATAGAGCTAACACGTCGACTGACTTGAACTGACATGTAAGGGACTCGATCCGAGGTGTAACAAAGGAGTTGTTTGGTGCACTCAGGAGTAGGGTCATGTCAGGGACTTGATTCGAGGAGCATTCATGGGGTTGTGCGACAAGTTGTTAATAGTTTTGGCCTGGGTAAGGTTTAGAGTCAAGTCGAGGTGTCATTCGAGCTGCATGAAGTAGCATGGACTGCTTTGTGCAGAGTGGCATTGGATCTTGTTGGGGACTCGATCCGAGGTGAAATCAACTAGGTATTGGAATGGGAAGTTGGGGACTTTTCCATGGGAGACTTGGAACATGTGCGAGATGGTGGCGTAATGAGCTAGTTCAGAACTATGTTGGACTATGAGATGCATTGGTTGCATGTACGTAGGAGGTCTTCATGACATTGGCTCGTGCAAGCCACAAGTCCTAATCTGGATGCAAGTTCACATCTTGAGGACAACTCATTAGTGGAGAAGTTCTCAAACTCAATTCTTGAGAGGTGTCTTGCTAGCTCAAATCGGTGAGTTGGCTCAGATCGGCTAGCTCAATCAGATTGGCGAGCTGGCTCCGATTGACGAGTTGGGCTCATCTCAGAGGTCGTTACATCCGTAAACAATACCTATCCCGTTATGACCCTAGAGATCTGGGTTACTTTGCCGACTCTAGTGATCCGGTGATCCAAGTCAATCCGGCGAATTGAGTCGATCCGGTGACCCGAGTTGTTCTGGTGATCTAAATTACTTATGTGACTGGAGTAATTCAAGTTGGGGGACTTGACAACTTGGCATGCTGAGCCGAATTCATTGATGAGTTGGCATACTCGTCAGCATAGGTATAGGAATGGGAAGTCATGGACTTTTCCATGAGAGACTTGGAATGAGTTAGCCTAGCTCACTTGTGAGTGGGGTCAAAAGTCACATTTGTTGACCTGAGTTGATCTCGCGACCTGAGCTGATTTGGCTGGCGGCCTGAGTTGGTGTGGTGACCCAAGTTGATCTGGCTAGCGACCTGAGTTGATCCAGCGATCCGACTTCATCCGTCGACCTGACCGAGTTGGTCAGGTGATCTGGTGACCCGACCTGACCTGGTTGGTGAGTCGAGTTGATGTGGCGACCCGAGTTGATCTGGCTGGCGACCCAAAATGATCCCGTGACCTGACCCGATCTGAAGACCTGACCCGACCCAACCCGAGTTGGTCTGGCAATCTGGTGACCCGAGTTGTTCTGGTTGGCGACTCGAGTCGATATGTTGACCCAAGTTGATCCGGTGACCCGACCCAATCCGGAGACCTGACCCGACCAAACTTGACCTAACTTTAGTTAGTCAGGTGATTTGGCGACCCAATATGATCTATATGGATACCTGAGTCGATGTAGGGACCCGAGTAGATTTGGCTGGCGGCCCGAGTCGATCTGACAACCCGTCCTAATCTGGAGACCCGAGTCGATCCGACGACTCGAGTTGATTCGGCAACCCGAGTGGATTTGACGACCTGTGTCGATCTGGTGACCCGAGTTGTTCTGGCGATCTGAGTTACTTATGCAACTCGAGTGATCTGAGCTGGTGGACTTGACAGCTTGGCATATTGGATCGAGGTGATCCAAGATTGAATGAGTTAGCACAGATCGAGGTGAACATCATTTGATGTGATTTAACTTGCGATCTGACTGGTTATCATTGGGATGCCTTCGTGGCAATAGGGCCGACTTGAAATAGAGATCTGAGTCGATCTGACGACTCCAGTGATTCGAGTCGATCTGGCAAGTCTAGCGATCCAAGTTGGCTAGGCAACTTCGTCAATCTAAGTTAGTCAGGTGATCTTGCGACCTGAGTTGATCTGGATGGTGACCCGAGTTGATCCGACTGGCAACCCAAGTTGTTTTGGGGACTCGAGTCGATCCAGAAACCCGAGTTGACTCGGCGATGCGAGTCGATCCAATGATCCGAATTACTTATGCGACTGGAGTAATTCAAGTTGGGGGACTTGACAGCTTGGCATGCTAAGGCGACTTCATTGATGAGTTGGCATACTTGTCAGCATTACTATTGTGCATATTAGATTGAGGTGATCCAAGTTTGAATGAGTTGGCATGGATCGAGGTGGACATCATTTGATGCAGTCTGACTAGTTATTGTTAGACGCAGTGTTGAAATGACCCGGGGTCATTTCATATAACCGCTGGGAGGCTTTCGTGGTAGTAGGGCAAGACCTGCGATGAGAACTTAACAAGGTCGCTGGCGGGGTCGAAACTCGTAGGAAAAAATGGATAAAGGAGGCTCTATACAAGGAAAAGAACAAAATTTTCAAGTTATAAAAAACTTAAATCACTAGAGCCATCCATGGAGTCACGCCTAGCTCGTTGGCGACGGGATCCCGGTGAGCTCGCTCACGAGCAAGATCTCGGACAGGATCCGGTCGAGCTCGTTGGCGATCCTCAGGGCGGGGTCAAAAGTCCTAAAAAAATAGACAAAGGAGGCTTCGTACAATGAAAAGAATGAAAAAACTAGAGTTGAAAAAGAAAACCACTCGTGCCATTCATGGAGTCACACCCAACTTAGTGACCCAAATTGATCGGGTGACCCGACCTAACCCGAGTTGGTTAGGTGATGTGGTGACCCGAGCTGATCTGGCTGACGACCCGAGTCGATGTGGCGACCTGAGTTGATCTGGTTGGCGACAAGAATTGATCTGGCAACCCGACCCGATCTAGAGAACTGACCCAACCCGATCTAGAGACCTGACCCAACCCGACCCGACCCAACTTGGCCTGGCAATCTGGTGACCCGAGTTGATCTGGTTGGTGACCCGAGTCAATTTGTTGACCTGAGTTGATCAGGCTGGCATACTTAGTTGACTTCATTGATGAGTTTGCATACTCGTTAGTATTACTATTATGCATATTAGATTGAGGCGATCCAAGTTTGAATGAGTTAGCCTAGCTCGCTTGCGAGTGGGGTCAAAACTCAAATTTGTTAACCCGAGTTGATCTGGCTGGTGACCCGAGTTGATTTGGTGACCCGAGCTGATTTGGCTGGCGACCTAAGTCGATGTGATGATCTGAGTTGATCTGGCTGGCGACCTGAGTTGATCTGGCGATCTGACTTCATCCGTCGACCTGACTCGAGTTGGTCAGGTGATCTAATGACCTGAGCTGATCTGGTTGGCGAGTCGAGTCGAGTCGATGTAGCAACTCGAGTTGATCTGGCTGGCGAGCTGAAATGATCCCGCGACTTGACCCAATCTGGAGACCTTACCCGACCTGACCTGAGTTGGTCTGGCGACCCAAGTTGATCTGGTTGGTGACTCGAGTCGATGTGTTGACCCGAGTTGATCTGGCTGGAGACCCAATTTGATCTGGTGACCCGACTCGATCCAGAGACCCGACCTAACCTAAGTTAGTCAGGTGATTTGGTGACCTGATTTGATCTATCTGGATACCCGAATCGATCCGATGAACCGAGTCGATCGGACGACCCATCCTGATCTGGAGACCTGAGTCGATCCGGTGACCTGCGTCAATACGGTGACCCGAGTCGATTCGAGGACTCGAGTCGATCCGGTGACCCGAGTCGATCTGGCGACCCGAGTCGATCTGATGACTCGAGTTAATTAGGTGACCCAAGTTGTTTTGGCAATACGAGTTACTTATGCGACTCGAGTGATCCGAGCTAGCAAACTAGACAGCTTGGCATATTGGAATGTGTTAACAACATAAGCTGATGTGTTGACCCGAGTTGATCATGTTAGTGACCCGAGTTGATCTAATTAGCGACCTGAGTTGATCCGGTGACCCGACCTGATCAGGAGACCTAACCCAACCTGACCTAAGTTAGTTAGGTGATTTGGTGACCCGAGCTGATCTATCTGGATACTCGAGTTGATGTGGCAACCTAAGTTGATCTGGCTGGTGACCCGAATTAATCTGGTGACCCGACCTGACCTGAGTTGGTTAGGTGATGTGGCAACCTGAGCTGATCTAGGTGATGACCCAAGTCGATGTGGTGACTTGAGTTAATCTAGCTAGCAACCCGAGTTGATCCAGCGACCTATCGCGATCTAGAGACCCGAGTCAAGCCGGCAACCCGAGTCGACCTAACGACCTGAGTGATCTAAGTTTATTATGGTAGTTGGAGTTACTTATGCGACTCGACTGATCTAAGTTGGAGGACTTGACAACTTGGCATACTGAGATGACTTCATTGATGAGTTTGCATACTCATCAGCATTACTATTGTGCATATTGGATGTGGTGACCTGAGTTGATCTGGCTAGGGACCTGATCTGGCTGGTGACCTAAGTCGATGTGGTGACCTAAGTTGATCTAGCTCAGGACCCGACTTGATCTGGTGACCCGACTTGATCTAGAGACCCCACCTGAGTTGAGTTCATCGAGCGATCTAGGGATCCAAGATGATCTAGCTGACTACCTGAGTCGATGTGGTGTCCCGAGTCGATCTGGCAACTCGAGTTGATCTGGCTGGCGACCCAAGTTGGCTAGGTGATGTGGCAACCTGAGTCAATGTGGCGATCAAGGCTGATTTGGTTGGCGACCTAAGTTGGTCAGGTGATCTGGTGACCAGAGCTGATCTAGCGACCCGAGTTGATCTAGTTGGCGACCCATGTGATGACCTAAGTTGATTTGGCTAGCGACACGAGTTGATCAAGTGACCCGTCCCGATCCAAAGACCTGAGTCGATTCGGCTATGTCAACCCAGCAACCTGAGTTGACTTGATGACCCGAGTCGACCCCGTGACCTGAGTCGACCTAGTGACCCGAGTCACTATGGTGACCTAATTTATTATGGCTATCTGAGTTACTTATGCGACTCGAGTGATCTAAGTTGGGGGACTTGACATACTGAGATGACTTCATTGATGTGTTTGCATACTCATCAACATTACTATTGTGCATATTAGATTTATGCGATCCAAGTTTAAATGAGTTGGCCTAGCTTGATCGTGAGCGAGGTCAAAAGTTGTAAAAAAAATAGACAAAGGAGGCTCCCTACGACAAAAAGAATGAAAAAACCAGAGTTAAAAAAAAATCACTCAGGCCATACATGGAGTCACGCCCTTCTTATTGTCGAGCTAGAAGCGGAGACTTGACTATGATAATACTTGAAGAGGAGTATGGGTCAATCATTCAAAAAGTGGACAGACTCACTGGAGATCTAAGTAGGTCAGGCTATCTAGTGACCTGACCTAATCTGGCTGGTGACCCGAGTCGATGTGGTGACCTGAGTTGATCTGGCTCGGGACCCGACTTGATCTGGTGACTCGACTCGATCTAGAGACCCCACCCGACCTGAGTTCATCGGGCGATCTGGTGATCTGAGATGATCTAGCTAACTACCTGAGTCGATGTCGTGTCCTGAGTTGATCTGGCGAACCGAGTTGGCCAGGTGATGTGGTGACCCAAGCTGATCTGGCTGGCGACCCGAGTCGGTTAGGTGATTTGGCGACCAGAGCAGATTTGGCTAGTGACCCAAGCTGATCTGGTGACCTGAGTTGATCTAATTGGTGACTCATGTGGTGACCCGAGTTGATCAAGTGACCTGTCCTGATCTAGAGACCCGAGTCGATCCAATAACCTGAGTTGACCCGGCGACCCGAGTCAACTTGACGACCCGAGTCAACCCAGCGACCTGCGTCGACCTAGTGACCCGCGTCGACCCAGTGACTCGCGTCGACCCAGTGACCCGTGTCGACCCAGTGACCCGTGTCAAACTGGCGACCCATGTCGAACCGGTGACTCGTGTTGACCTGACAACCCGCATCGACCTGGTGACCCAAGTCAACCCAAGTCGACTCGAGGCCCGAGTTGATCTGGCAACCCAAGTCGACCCGAGTCGACCCGATAACCTGAGTCAACCGAGTCACCTGAGTTGATCTGGCTGGTGACCCGAGTTGGCCAAGTAATGTGGCGACCTGAGTCAATGTGGTGACCCAAGCTGATCTGGCGACCACAGCTGATCTGGCTGGTGACCCAAGCTGATCTGGCGATCCGAGTTGATCTAGTTGGGGACCAGTGTGGTGACCTGAGTTGATCTCGCTAGCTACCTAACTTGATCTAGTTGGTGACCCGTGTGGTGACCGAGTCGACCCAGTGACCTGAGTCAATCGGTTGACCCAGTGACCTGAGTCAACTGAGTCAACCCGATGACAAGAGTCAATCGAGTCGACATGGTGACCTGAGATGACCGAGTCAGTCAGGTGATTGAGTCGACCCAGTGACCTGAATCGATTGAGTCGACCCGAGTCGACCAGGAGACCTTAGTAGACTAGGTCGACCCGTGTCAACCCAAGTCAACTTGAGGCCTGAGTCGATCCAGCAACCCAAGTCGACTCGGTGACCCGAGTCGACCCAGTGACCCAAGTCGACCTGATGACCTGAGTCAACCGAGTCGACCCGGTGACCCGAGTTGACCGAGTCGACCCAATGACCCGAGTCAATCGAGTCGACCCGAGTCGACCCAGCGACTGGGGTTTCTGTGGTGACCTAATTTATTATGGCAGTTGGAGTTACTCATTGGCGACCAGAGCTGATCTAGCAACCCGAGTTGATCTAGTTGGCGACCTAACCTGATCTAGCTGGCGAACTAATTTTGTCAGGTGATTTGGCGACAAGAGTTGATTTGGCTGGTGACCCAAGCTGATATGGTGACCTGAGTAAATCTAGTTGGGGACCCGTGTGGTGACTTGAGTTGATCTCGCTAGAAACTTGAGTTGATCCAATGACCCCTCCTGATCTAGAGGCCCGAGTCAACCCGAGTTGACCCGGTGACCCGAGTCACTCGAGTCGACCCGAGTCAATCGAGTCGACCCAGTGACTTGAGTCAACCGAGTCGACCCAGTGACCCGAATCAACCGAGTCGGTCAAGTGACTGAGTCGACCCGGTGACCTGAGTCGACTGAGTTGACCCAGTCGACCTGGTGACCTGAGTCGACAGAGTTGACCCAGTGACCTGAGTCAACTGAGTCGACCTGGTGACCCGAGTCAACTAAGTCGACCTAAGTCAGTCAGGTGATTAAGTCGACCCGAGTTGACCAAGTGACCCGAGTCAACCGAATCGACCGAGTGACCTGAGTCAACTGAGTCGACCCGATGACCCGAGTCAACTGAGTCGACCTGAGTCAACCGAGTCGACCGAGTCAACGTGGTGACCCGAGTCAACTGAGTCGGTCAGGTGACTAAGTCGACCCGAGTCAACCAGAGTCGACTGAGTCAACCTAGTGACCTGAATCAATTGAGTCGACCCGGTGACCTGAGTTGACTAGGTCGACCCGTGTCAACCCAAGTCGACTCGAGGCTTGAGTCAATCCAGCAACCCAAGTCGACTCGGTGACCCGAGTCGACCCAGTGACCCGATGACCCGAGTCGACCCGGTGACCCGAGTTGACCGAGTCGACCCAATGACCCGAGTCAACTGAGTCGACCCGGTGACCTGAGTCAACCAAGTCGACCCAGCGACCGGGGTTTTTATGGTGGCCTAATTTATTATGGTAGTCAGAGTTACTCACTGGCGACTAGAGCTGATCTAGCACCCCGAGTTGATCTAGTTAGCGACCTAACCTGATCTGGCTGGTGAACTAATTTTGTCAGGTGATCTGGCGATAAGAGCTGATCTGGTTGGTGACCCAAGCTGATATGGTGACTCGAGTAAATCTAGTTGCCGACCCATGTGGTGACCTGAGTTGATCTCGCTAGCGACTTGAGTTGATCCAATGACCCGTCTCGATCTAGAGGCTCGAGTCGAGCCAGCAACCCAAGTCGAGCTAGCAACCCGAGTCAACCGAGTCGACCTGATGACCTGAGCCAACCGAGTCGACTCGGTGACCCGGTGACCTGAATCAACCGAGTCGACCCGGTGACCAGAGTCGACTAAGTCGACCCAGTCGACCTGAGTCAACCGAGTCGACCCAGTGACCTGAGTCGACCCGATGACCCGAGCCAACCGAGTCGACCTAGTGACCCGGTGACCCGAATCAACCGAGTCGACCCGGTGACTAGAGTTGACTAAGTCGACCCAGTCGACCTGAGTCAACCGAGTCGACCCAGTGACCCGAGTCGACCCGATGACCCGAGCCAACCGAGTCGACCAGTGACCCGGTGACCCGAATCAACCAAGTCGACCCGGTGACCAGAGTCGACTGAGTCGACTCGGTGACCCGAGTCAACCGAGTCGATAGAGTTAACCCAGTGACCCGAGTCAACCGTGTCAACCCAATGACCTGAGTTGACATGGTGACCTGAGTCAACCAAGTTGACCTAAGTCAGTAAGGTGACTGAGTCGACCCGAGTCGACTCGGTGACCTGAGTCAACTGAGTCGACCTGGTGACCTAAGTCAACTAAGTCGACCCGGTGACCTGAGTTGACCCAGTGACATGAGTCAACCGAGTCGACCCGATGACTTGAGTCAACCGAGTCGACCCTGTGACCTGAGTCAACCGAGTCGACCCAGCGACCTGAGTCACTGTGGTGACCCAATTTATTATGGCAGTCGAAGTTACTGGCTGGCGACCCGAGTTGATCTAGTTGGTGACATAAGCTGATCTGGCTGGTGACCTAATTTTGTTAGGTGATCTGGTGACCAGAGCTGATCTAGCTGGTGACCCAAGCTGATCTGGCGACCTGAGTTGATCTAGTTGGCGACCCGTGTGGTGACCTGAGTTGATCTAGTTGGCGACCCGTGTGGTGACCTGAGTTGATCTCGCTAGCGACTTGAGTTGACCAAGTGACTCATCCCGATTTAGAGGCCTAAGTCGATCCGGCAACCCAAGTCAACCCGGTGACTTGAGTCAACCGCGTCGACCGAGTCAACCTAGTGACCCGAGTCGATCGAGTCGACTCGATGACCTGAGTCAACTGAGTTGACCCGATGACCTGAGTCAATTGAGTCGACCTGGTGACCCAAGTCAACCGAGTCGACCTAAGTCGACCCGGTGACTTGAGTCAACCGAGTCAACCCGGTGACCTGAGTCAACTGAGTCGACCGAGTTGACCTAGTGACCTAAGTCAACCAAGTCGACCCAGTGACCCGACTCGACCGAGTCGACCCAGCGACCCGAGTCGCTGTGGTGACCCAATTTATTATGGCAGTCAAAGTTATTGGCTAGCGACCAGAGTTGATCTAGCGACCTGAATTGATCTAGTTGGCAACCTAAGCTGATCTGGTTGTCGACCTAATTTTGTGAGGTGATCTAGTGACCAGAGCTAATTTGGCTGTCGACCTAATTTTGTGAGGTGATCTAGCAACCAGAGCTGATCTGGCTGGTGACCCAATCTGATCTGGCGACTCGAGTTGATCTAGTTGGCGACCTGTGTGGTGACCTGAGTTGATCTCGCTAGCGACTTGTGTTGATCTAGTGACCCATCCTGATCTAGAGGCTTGAGTTGATCCAACAACCCAAGTCGATCCGAGTCGACCGAGTCGACTCGATCATCCGAGTCAACCGAGTTGACCCGGTGACCCGAGTCGACCCGGTGACCTGAGTCAATCGAGTCGACCCGGTGACCTGAGTCAACTGAGTCAACCCAGTGACCTGAGTCAACCGAGTCGACCCGAGTCAACTGAGTTGACGCGGTGACCCGAGTCAACCAAGTCGATCGATTCAACCCGGTGATCCGAGTCGACCTGAGTCGACCGAGTCGGTTAGGTGACTGAGTCGACCCGATGACCTAAGTTGACCGAGTCGACCCAGTGACCTGACTCAATTGAGTCGACCCAGTGACCCGAGTCAACTGAGTCGACCCAATGACTCGAGTCAACCGAGTCGACCTGGTGACCCAAGTCAACTGAGTCGACCGAGTTGACCCGATGACCCGAGTCAACTGAGTCGACCCAGTGACCCAAGTCGCTGTGGTGACCTAATTTATTATGGCAGTTAAAGTTACTAGCTGGCGACCAGAGCTGAGCTGGCAACCTGAATTGATCTAGTGGGTGACCTAAGCTGATCTGGCTAGTGACCTAATTTTGTCAGGTCATCTGGAGACCAGAGCTGATCTGGCTGGTGACCCAAGTTGATTTGGTGACTCAAGTTGATCTAGTTGGCGACCCGTGTGGTGACCTGAGTTGATCTTGCTAGCGATTTGAGTTGATCCAGTGACCCGTCCTGATCCAGAGGCCTGAGTCAATCCGGCAACCCAAGTCGACTCGGTGACCCGAGTCTATCGAGTTGACCGAGTGACCTGAGTCAACCGAGTCGACTCGATGACCCGAGTCAACCGAGTCGACTCGATGACCCGAGTCAACCGAGTCGACTGAGTCGACGTGGTGTCCCGAGTCGGTCAGGTGACCGAGTCGACCCGAGTAAACCAGAGTCGACTGAGTTGACCTAGTGACCTGAATCAATTGAGTCAACCTAGTGACCTGAGTCGACTAGGTCGACCCGTGTCAACCCAAGTCGACTCGAGGCCTAAGTTGATTCGGCAACCCAAGTCGACTCGGTGACCCACGTCGACCGAGTCGACCCAGTGACCCGAGTTGACCCGATGACCCGAGTTGACCCGGTGACCCGAGTTGATCAAGTTGACTGAGTTGACTGAGTCGACCCAGCGACCAGGGTTTTTGTGGTGACCCAATTTATTATGGCAGTCGGAGTTACTCACTGGCGACCAGAGCTAATCTAGCGACCTGAGTTGATCTAATTGGTGACCTAACCTGATCTGGTTGGTGAACTAATTTTGTCAGGTGATCTGGTGACAAGAGCTGATCTGGTTGGTGACCCAAGCTGATATGGCGACCTGAGTAAATCTAGTTGGTGATCCGTGTGGTGACCTGAGTTGATCTCGCTAGCGACTTGAGTTGATCCAGTGACCCATCCCGATCCAGAGGCCCGAGTCGAGCCGGCAACCCAACTCGACCTGAGTCAATCGAGTCGACTCGAGTCCACCGAGTCGACCCAGTGACCCGAGTCAACCTGGTCAACTCGATGACCCGAGCCAACCGAGTCGACCCAGTGACCCGGTGACTCGAATCAACTGAGTCGACCCGGTGACCAGAGTTGACTAAGTCGACCCAGCTGACTTGGTGACCTGAGTCGACAGAGTTGACCTAGTGACCTGAGTCAACCGTGTTGACCTGATGACCTAAGTTGACCTGGTGACCCAAGTCAACCAAGTCTACCTAAGTTAGTAAGGTGACTGAGTTGACCCGAGTCGACCTAGTGACCTGAGTCAACCGAGTCGACCTGGTGACTCGAGTCGACCCAGTGACATGAGTCAACTGAGTCGACCCAATGACCTGAGTCAACTGAGTCAACCGAGTCGACCCTATGACCTGAGTCAACCAAGTTGACCTAGCGACCCGAGTCACTATGGTGACCCAATTTATTATGGCAGTCAAAGTTATTGGCTGGCGACCTGAGTTGATCTAGTTGGTGACATAAGCTGATATGGCGACCAGAGCTGATCTAGCTGGTGACCCAAGCTAATCTGGTGACCCAAGTTGATCTAGTTGGCGACCCATGTGGTGACCTGAGTTGATCTCGCTAGTAACTTGAGTTGACCCGATGATCCATCTTGATCTAGAGGCCCGAGTCGATCCGGCAACCCAAGTCGACCTGGTGACCTGAGTCAACCGCGTCGACCGACTCGACCCAGTGACCTGAGTCAACTAAGTTGACCTGATGACTTGAGTCAACTGAGTTGACCCAATGACCGGAGTCAACTGAGTTGACCCGATGACCTGAGTCAACTGAGTTAACACGATGACTCGAGGCAACCAAGTCGACCCAAGTCGACCGAGTCAGTCAGGTGACTGAGTCGACCTAAGTCGACCTAGTGACCTGAGTCGACCGAGTCAACCCGGTGACTCGAGTCAACAGAGTCGACCGAGTCGACCCAGTGACCCGTGTCAACCGAGTTGACCTGGTGACCCGAGTCGATCGAGTCGACCCAGCGACCTGAGTCACTATGGTGACCTAATTTATTATGGCAGTCAGAGTTACTGGCTGGTGACTAGAGCTGATCTGGTGACCTGAATTGATCTAGTTGGCAACCTAAGCTGATTTGGCTGTCGACCTAATTTTGTGAGGTGATCTGGCGACCAGAGCTGATCTGGCTAGTGACCCAATCTGATTTGGTGACCTGAGTTGATCTAGTTGGTGACCCGTGTGGTGACCTGAGTTGATCTCACTAGCGACTTGTGTTGATCTAGTGACCCATCCCAATCTAGAGGCCTGAGTCGATCCGGCAACCCAAGTCGATTCGAGTTGACTCGGTGACCCGAGTCAACCGAGTCGACCCAGTGACCTGAGTCAATTGAGTCAACCCAGTGACCTGAGTCAACCGAGTCGACCCGATGACCCGAGTCAACCGAGTCAACCCGATGACCCGAGTCAACCGAGTCGACGCAGTGACCTGAGTCAACCAAGTCGATGCGGTGACCCAAGTCAACCGAGTCGACCCGGTGACCTGAGTCAACCGAGTTGACCTGAGTCAACCCGACGACCTGAGTCGACCCGATGACCCGACTCGATCGAGTCGACCTGGTGACCTGACTCGACCGAGTCGACCCAATGACCCGAGTCAACCGAGTCGACCCGGTGACCCGAGTCAACTGAGTCGACCGAGTTCACCCGGTGACCTGAGTCAATTGAGTCGACCCAGTGACCCAAGTTGCTAGTGACCTAATTTTGTTAGGTGATCTGGAGACCAGAGTTGATCTGGTTGGTGACCCAAGCTAATCTGGCGACCAGAGTTGATCTAGTTGGTGACCCGTGTGGTGACCTAAGTTGATCTTGCTAGCAACTTGAGTTGATCCAGTAACCCATCCTGATCCAGAGGCCTGAGTCGATCTGGTAACCCAAGTCGACCTGAGTCGACCTGGTGACCCGACTCAACCGAGTCGACCCGATGACCCGAATCAACCAAGTCGACCTGATGACCCGAGTCAACCAAGTCGACCTTGTGACCCGAGTCAACCAAGTCGACCCGAGTCAGTCAGGTGACTGAGTCAACCCGGTGACCTGAGTCGATTAAGTCAACGGAGTCCACCCAATGACCTGAGTCAACTGAGTCGATCGTGTCAACCCAGTAACCTAAGTCAACCCGGTGAATCGAGTCAACTGAGTCGATCGAGTCGACCCGGTGACCTGAGTCAACTGAGTCGACCTGAGTCGACTGAGTCAACCCAGTTACCTGAGTCACTGTGGTGACCTAATTTATTATGGTAGTCAGAGTTACTGGCTGGTGACCTAAGCTAATCTGGCTGGTGACTTAAGTTTGTCAGGTGATCTAGCGACCAGAGTTGATCTGGTTGGTGACCCAAGCTGATCTGGCGATGTGAGTTGATCTAGTTGGCGACCCGTGTGGTGACCTGAGTTGATCTCGCTAGCGACTTGAGTTGATCCAGTGACCCGTACTGATCCAGAGGCCCGAGTCGATCTGACAACCCAAGTCGACCCGGTGACCCGAGTCAACTTGGTGACTCGAGTCGATCCGATGACCTGAGTCAACTGAGTCATCCCGAGTCGACCGAGTCAGTCAGGTGACTGAGTCGACCCGGTGACCTGAGTCAACCAAGTCGACCTGGTGACCCAAGTCCATCGAGTCGACCGAGTCGACCCAGTGACCTGATTCAACCAAGTCGACCTGGTGACCCGAGTCAACCGAGTCGACCTGGTGACCCGAGTCGCTGTGGTGACCCAATTTATTATGGCAGTCAAAGTTTTTGGCTGGCAACCAGAGCTGATCTGGCGACCTGAGTTGATCTAGTTAGCGACCTAAGCTGATCTAGTTGGCGACCTAAGATGAAATGGTTGGTGACCCAGGCTGATCTAGTTAGTGACCTGATTTTGTCAGGTGATCTAGCGACTAGAGCTGATCTAGCTGGTGACCCAAGCTGATCTAGTGACCCGAGTTGATCTAGTTGGTTACCTGTGTGGTGACCTGAGCTGATCTCGCTAGCAACTTGAGTTGATCTAGTGACCCGTGCAATCTAGAGGCCCGAGTAGATCCGACAACCCAAGTCGACTTGAGTCGACCTGAGTCAACCGAGTCAGCTGAGTCGACCTAAGTCACCCTAGTCGACCCGGTGATCCAAGTCAACTGAGTTGACTCAAGTTGACTGCGTCGACCCGAGTCGACCGGGTCGGTCAGGTGACTGACTCGACCTGAGTCGATTTGGCTACCTGAGTCAACTCGGTGACCCGAGTCGATCGAGTCGACCGAGTCGACCAAGTCCACCCAGTGACCTGAGTCACCTTAGTCGACCGAGCGACCAGAGTCGTTGTAGTGACCTAATTTATTATGGCAGTATGAGTTACCGACTAGCGAGCAGAGTTGATCTAGCCACCCGAGATGATCTAGTTTGCGACCTGAGTTGATCTAGTTGGTGACCCGAGTTGATCTGCCTGTTGACCTAATTTTGTCAAGTGATCTAGCGACCAGAGCTGATCAAGCCGAGCGGAACCGAACCGGTCGAGCTCTCCGGGGAGCGGCGGGGCGGGATCGGCGCCGAGCTCGCTCCCAGGGCGGGGTCGAAACTCGCGGAAAAAAAATGAACAAAGGAGGCCCCGTACGAGGATAAGAACGAAAAAACCAGAGTTAAATTAAAAAAAAAAAAAAAAAAAAAAAAAAAATTACTTTCGGGTCATACGTGTAGCCACGCCCAGCTCGCCCGCGGACGGGATCCCCATCGAGCTCGTCGAGCCGAGCGGCGCTCGCGGGCGGGGTCCGATCCGAGCGGAACCGAACCGGTCGAGCTCTCCGGGGAGCGGCGGGGCGGGATCGGCGCCGAGCTCGCTCCCGGGCGGGGTCGAAACTCGCGGAAAAAAAATGAACAAAGGAGGCCCCGTACGAGGATAAGAACGAAAAAACCAGAGTTAAAAAAAAAAAAAAAAAAAAAAAAAAAAAAAAAAAAAAAAAAACTTTCGGGTCATACGTGTAGCCACGCCCAGCTCGCCCGCGGACGGGATCCCCATCGAGCTCGTCGAGCCGAGCGGCGCTCGCGGGCGGGGTCCGATCCGAGCGGAACCGAACCGGTCGAGCTCTCCGGGGAGCGGCGGGGCGGGATCGGCGCCGAGCTCGCTCCGGGGCGGGGTCGAAACTCGCGGAAAAAAAATGAACAAAGGAGGCTCCGTACGAGGATAAGAACGAAAAAACCAGAGTTTTAAAAAAAAAAAAAAAAAAAATTACATTCGGGTCATACGTGTAGCCACGCCCAGCTCGCCCGCGGACGGGATCCCCATCGAGCTCGTCGAGCCGAGCGGCGCTCGCGGGCGGGGTCCGATCCGAGCGGAACCGAACCGGTCGAGCTCTCCGGGGAGCGGCGGGGCGGGATCGGCGCCGAGCTCGCTCCCGGGCGGGGTCGAAACTCGCGGAAAAAAAATGAACAAAGGAGGCTCCGTACGAGGATAAGAACGAAAAAACCAGAGTTAAAAAAAAAAAAAAAAAAAAAATTACATTCGGGTCATACGTGTAGCCACGCCCAGCTCGCCCGCGGACGGGATCCCATTCGAGCTCGTCGAGCCGAGCGGCGCTCGCGGGCGGGGTCCGATCCGAGCGGAACCGAACCGGTCGAGCTCTCCGGGGAGCGGCGGGGCGGGATCGGCGCCGAGCTCGCTCCGGGGCGGGGTCGAAACTCGCGGAAAAAAAATGAACAAAAATGAACAAAGGAGGCTCCGTACGAGGATAAGAACGAAAAAACCAGAGTTAAAAAAAAAAAAAAAAAAAAAAAAAATACATTCGCGTCATACGTGTAGCCACGCCCAGCTCGCCCGCGGACGGGATCCCCATCGAGCTCGTCGAGCCGAGCGGCGCTCGCGGGCGGGGTCCGATCCGAGCGGAACCGAACCGGTCGAGCTCTCCGGGGAGCGGCGGGGCGGGATCGGCGCCGAGCTCGCTCCCGGGCGGGGTCGAAACTCGCGGAAAAAAAATGAACAAAGGAGGCTCCGTACGAGGATAAGAACGAAAAAACCAGAGTTAAAAAAAAAAAAAAAAAAAAAAAAAAATACATTCGCGTCATACGTGTAGCCACGCCCAGCTCGCCCGCGGACGGGATCCCCATCGAGCTCGTCGAGCCGAGCGGCGCTCGCGGGCGGGGTCCGATCCGAGCGGAACCGAACCGGTCGAGCTCTCCGGGGAGCGGCGGGGCGGGATCGGCGCCGAGCTCGCTCCCGGGCGGGGTCGAAACTCGCGGAAAAAAAATGAACAAAGGAGGCTCCGTACGAGGATAAGAACGAAAAAACCAGAGTTAAAAAAAAAAAAAAAAAAAAAAAAAAATTACATTCGGGTCATACGTGTAGCCACGCCCAGCTCGCCCGCGGACGGGATCCCCATCGAGCTCGTCGAGCCGAGCGGCGCTCGCGGGCGGGGTCCGATCCGAGCGGAACCGAACCGGTCGAGCTCTCCGGGGAGCGGCGGGGCGGGATCGGCGCCGAGCTCGCTCCCGGGCGGGGTCGAAACTCGCGGAAAAAAAATGAACAAAGGAGGCCCCGTACGAGGATAAGAACGAAAAAACCAGAGTTAAAAAAAAAAAAAAAAAAAAAAAAAATTACTTTCGGGTCATACGTGTAGCCACGCCCAGCTCGCCCGCGGACGGGATCCCCATCGAGCTCGTCGAGCCGAGCGGCGCTCGCGGGCGGGGTCCGATCCGAGCGGAACCGAACCGGTCGAGCTCTCCGGGGAGCGGCGGGGCGGGATCGGCGCCGAGCTCGCTCCGGGGCGGGGTCGAAACTCGCGGAAAAAAAATGAACAAAGGAGGCTCCGTACGAGGATAAGAACGAAAAAAACCAGAGTTAAAAAAAAAAAAAAAAAAAAAAAAAATACATTCGCGTCATACGTGTAGCCACGCCCAGCTCGCCCGCGGACGGGATCCCCATCGAGCTCGTCGAGCCGAGCGGCGCTCGCGGGCGGGGTCCGATCCGAGCGGAACCGAACCGGTCGAGCTCTCCGGGGAGCGGCGGGGCGGGATCGGCGCCGAGCTCGCTCCCGGGCGGGGTCGAAACTCGCGGAAAAAAAATGAACAAAGGAGGCTCCGTACGAGGATAAGAACGAAAAAACCAGAGTTAAAAAAAAAATTTAAAAAAAAAAATTACATTCGGGTCATACGTGTAGCCACGCCCAGCTCGCCCGCGGACGGGATCCCCATCGAGCTCGTCGAGCCGAGCGGCGCTCGCGGGCGGGGTCCGATCCGAGCGGAACCGAACCGGTCGAGCTCTCCGGGGAGCGGCGAGGCGGGATCGGCGCCGAGCTCGCTCCCGGGCGGGGTCGAAACTCGCGGAAAAAAAATGAACAAAGGAGGCTCCGTACGAGGATAAGAACGAAAAAACCAGAGTTAAAAAAAAAAAAAAAAAAAAAAAAAATTACATTCGGGTCATACGTGTAGCCACGCCCAGCTCGCCCGCGGACGGGATCCCCATCGAGCTCGTCGAGCCGAGCGGCGCTCGCGGGCGGGGTCCGATCCGAGCGGAACCGAACCGGTCGAGCTCTCCGGGGAGCGGCGGGGCGGGATCGGCGCCGAGCTCGCTCCCGGGCGGGGTCGAAACTCGCGGAAAAAAAATGAACAAAGGAGGCTCCGTACGAGGATAAGAACGAAAAAACCAGAGTTTTAAAAAAAAAAAAAAAAAAAAATTACATTCGGGTCATACGTGTAGCCACGCCCAGCTCGCCCGCGGACGGGATCCCCATCGAGCTCGTCGAGCCGAGCGGCGCTCGCGGGCGGGGTCCGATCCGAGCGGAACCGAACCGGTCGAGCTCTCCGGGGAGCGGCGGGGCGGGATCGGCGCCGAGCTCGCTCCCGGGCGGGGTCGAAACTCGCGGGAAAAAAATGAACAAAGGAGGCTCCGTACGAGGATAAGAACGAAAAAACCAGAGTTAAAAAAAAAAAAAAAAAAAAAAAAAAAAATTACATTCGGGTCATACGTGTAGCCACGCCCAGCTCGCCCGCGGACGGGATCCCCATCGAGCTCGTCGAGCCGAGCGGCGCTCGCGGGCGGGGTCCGATCGGAGCGGAACCGAACCGGTCGAGCTCTCCGGGGAGCGGCGGGGCGGGATCGGCGCCGAGCTCGCTCCCGGGCGGGGTCGAAACTCGCGGAAAAAAAATGAACAAAGGAGGCTCCGTACGAGGATAAGAACGAAAAAACCAGAGTTAAAAAAAAAAAAAAAAAAAAAAATTACATTCGGGTCATACGTGTAGCCACGCCCAGCTCGCCCGCGGACGGGATCCCCATCGAGCTCGTCGAGCCGAGCGGCGCTCGCGGGCGGGGTCCGATCCGAGCGGAACCGAACCGGTCGAGCTCTCCGGGGAGCGGCGGGGCGGGATCGGCGCC